>PVIH01000671.1:0-308884 GCA_004025045.1 Sigmodon hispidus
TATTTGCTGGAGAGAAAGAAAAAAAATTTGAGATATCCACTGGTAGGTTTTCATACTCCAGTGGATGATCCCTATACCCATGTACATATCACTTAAATGAAAAAAAATAAGTTTGGAAGAGCTTTGTGAGATGGAATCCAGGTAGGAGGTAGAAAGATTATATTGTATACATGTGTGAAATTCCCAAAACTATAGAAAACTTTTAAATTTATTTTTAGCTTTTGACTGAGTTTGGTACATTCAAATTTATTTTTAGCAATTTATACATGTCTAAAAATATTTTTACTACAAAATATATACACTGCTTAGAACTAGAGAAGGGTTTATCAAATATTCATCAGTGACATTTATGCTCCTATTAAATGAAGCTTTAATGAAAAGAAAATCTATATTTTTCAATTACTTGTATCTTTTCTTGTCTACCTGATGTCACAAAAGCATCATATAACTTATGGGAAAATTATAATTCACAACACATTGTACATGTATTATAATACTTAATTGTTAATTAGTTTTTATACTCTACTTACAAAAGTAGTAATTCTAGTCTTGTAACCCTGATATTTGTGGTTATTTCTTTAATATATGTGAAACTTTGAATAACTGTAAAACACTTGTCACATCACCAAACTACATAGAAGCTCAAAAGAAATACTTATACATTTTTTTTCTTGTCACAATGTGGTGGAAATGCTCTCTGTATGTTGTAAATAAAGGACTGGTTTGGCCTATGTAGAGCACCGTAGAAGTGGGTGGAGGATCAGAGCACAGGCAGGTAGGAGAAGGGTGGAGTTAGTCAGTTTCCATCTGTCCCCTGAAGAAGAATCATGTAAGAGATACAGGTGAGCCACGGGCTGAGCCACGTGGTGGACAAATTAGTAGAAATGGGTTGAATTAATATGAAAGAGCTAGCTAGTAATGTGCTCAAGACATAGGTCAAACAGTTTAAAGTATATAAGTGTCTGATTCATTTCTTTGGGGGACAAAACCCGCCACAGACCAGGTTCCAAACCTCCGGGCCCAAACTTTCTACAACATCACAAAATACAACAAACTGTATTTTAGAGCAATATAGTTACTATCGTTTCTGCAGGTGGATCTGTTTCAGTCATGGATTTTAATCTCTAAGTCTTAGGGACACTAGTTCCACACATGGCAGTGGTTTCCTAGTTATTGTCAAGGCGGGTTTCTATAGTATCACTACAATATGAGATCATTTAGGAAAAAAAAAAAAAAAAAAAAAGATGTAAGATAGGAAAAAGTCTTCCAAAGAGGGTGAACATTGCATAGAATTCAGACATAGGAAAATATAAGACATTTTAAACTTGTACAGAACTATTTCTTTTTCTAACAATACTTCAAAGAAATCTCACAAATGACTCTGTCCTTTTAACAGAGTTTGTCAATAATATCTGAATAAAAGTGCTTCTGTGATCAGGAAGGAAGGTGAGATCAGGAGAGAAGGTAAGCTTACCAAATGGGTACAGAGCCTTGCTATTTTTCCAAGTACAAATATACTTAAATTTGTTTCTTTTTTTTTATTTTGCATTTATCAAGAAAAACAGTAAATTGAATTTAAAATGCTGATAAGTTAACAATAACTATAAAGAAAATAAAAATCATAAGCATGACTTATCAAGAGTGATAATGCAAATAATTTGCTATACATAAAATTACATTGTGTTCAGCTTTCCCTCTAGATTTTTTTTTCTATCCCTGTATATCCCCATTCAAGGTCCCTTCCCCCTCCCACCACATCAGGTCATTTTTTTCTTCTCCACAACTCCCCATCCCCTCCCTGGGCAGGCTGCAGACAGTCCCATGGTCCCACGGATCCAATAATGCTTAGTTCAGTCTCCACTCCTGCAAATCCAGTTTTGTCCCCCCTCCCTCAAGAGTCAGTCAGGTGTTCCCATAGGTGGAGTGGGATCCGAAGGGTCAGTCCAGGGTGTTTCTGATCCCAAGCTGTTCAGTGGTTGTGGTTTGCAGCTTGGGCATGCTTGGCTTTTTTTCTTGTTTGTTTGTTTAGAGACCACTAATGAGTGAGTACATTCCCTGATTATCTTTCTGAGTTTGTGATACCTCGCACAGGAGGATATTCCTCAAATTCATCCATTTGCCTGCGAATTTTAGGATATCATTTTTTCTTACTGCTAAGTACTATTCCATTGTGTAGATGTACCACAGTTTGTTAATCTGTTCTTCAGTTGAGGGACATCTAGGTTGTTTCCAGATTCTTGCTATTACAAATAATGCTGCTATAAACATAGTTGAGCTAATGCCTTTGGAGTGTGACTGTGCATCTTTAGGGTATACACCCAGGAGTGGTATTGCTAGGTCCTTGGGGAGATTGATTCTCAATTTTCTGAGAAACCGCCATATTGCATTCCAAAGTGTCTGAACAAGCATACACTCCCACCAACAATGGAGGAGTGTTCCCCTTGCTATGCATCCTCTCCAACATAGGCTGTCATCTGTGCCTTTTATCTTAGCCAGTCTAACAGGTGTTAGGTGGTATCTCAAAGTTGTTTTGATTGGCATTTCTCTGATGGCTAAAGATGATGAACACTTTTTCAGGTGCCTTTCAGCCATTCATAGTTCCTCTGCTGAGAATTCCCTTTTTAGATCTGAGCCCCATTTTTTGATTGGGTTATTCAAGGATTTGGGCTCTAGATTCTTGAGCTCTTTATATATCTTAGAGATCAGTCCTCTATCACTTGTAGGGTTGGTGAAAATATTTTCCCATTCTGTAGGCTGTTGTTTTATCCTATTGACAATGTCCTTGGCTTTGCAGAAGCTTCCTAGCTTCAGGAGATCCCACTTATTGATTGTTGGTCTTAGTGTCTGTGCCACTGGTGTTATATTTAGGAAGTGGTCGCCTGTGCCAATTCGTAGAAGTGTATTTCCCACTTTCTTTTCTATCAACTTCAAAGTGGCTGGGTTTAAGTTGAGGTCTTTGATTGACTTGGATTTGAGTTTTGTGCAGGGTGACAGGCTCAGATCTATTTGCATTTTTCTACACACTTCCATTCAGCTATGCCAACACCATTTGTTAAATATACTATAATTTTTCCATTGAATGTTTTAAGTCTCTTTGTCAAAGATCAGATGTTCATAGGTTTTTGGGTTAATGTCTGGATCCTCAATTCTATTCCATTGGTCCACAAATCTGTTTTTATGCCAGTACCAGGCTGTTTTTATTACTGTAGCTCTATAGTATAGCTTGAAATCAGGGATGGTGATACCTCCTGAGGTTCTTTTGTTGAGTAAGAATGTTTTGGCAATCCTGGCTTTCCTGTTATTCCAAATGAAATTGAGTATTGTTCTTTCAAGGTCCAAAAAATATTGTGTTGGGATTTTGATGGGCAGTGCATTGAATCTGTAGATTGGTTTTGGTAGAATTGCCATTTTTACTATGTTGATCCTATCAATCCAGGAACATGGGAGAGCTTTCCATTTTCTGATATCCTCTTCAATTTCTTTCTTCAATGATTTAAAATTTTTGTCAAATAGGTCTGTTACTTCTTTGGTTATGTTACTCCAAGGTATTTAATACTATTTACAGCTATTATGAAGGGTAATGTTTCCCTTATTTCTTTTTCAGCTCTTCTATCTTTAGTGTATAGAATGGCTACTGATTTCTTTGAGTTAATCTTGTATCCTGCTACATTGCTGAAGGTGTTTATCAGCTGTAGCAGTTCCTTGGAAGAATTTTGTGGGTCACTTATGTATACAATCATATCATCTGCAAATAGAGATAGCTTCACTTCTTCTGTTCCAATTTGTATCCCCTTAATCTCTTTTCGTTCCCTTATTGCTTTAGCTAAAACTTGGAGAACTATATTGAATAGATAAGGGGAGAGAACATTCTTGACTGGTTCCTCATTTTAGTGGGATTGCTTTGAGTTTTTCTCCATTAAATTTGATACTGGCTTTCGGCTTCTTGTAAATCGCCTTTATTATATTTAGGTATTCTCCCTGTATTCCTGGTCTCTCCAGGGCTTTAATCATAAAGGAATGTTGGATTTTGTCAAAGGCTTTTTCCGCATCTAAGGATATGATCATGTGGTTTTGTTCCTTTAGTTTGTTTATATGATAGATAACATTTACAGTTTTTTGTATGGTAAACCAGCCCTGCATTTCTGGGATGAATCCTACTTGGTCATGGTGGATGTTATCTTTTATACATTGTTGTATAGGGTTTGCCAAAATTTTGTTGAGAATTTTTGCATCAATATTCATGAGGGAAATTGGTCTGTAATTCTCCTTTGTTTTATCTTTGAGTGGATTGGGTATTAGGGTAATTGTGGCCTCATAAAAGGAATTTGGCAATATTCCTTCAGTTTCTACTGTGTGAAATAGTTTGAGGAGTAAAGGTAGTAATTCTTCTTTGAATGTCTGGTAGAAATGGACACTGAAACCATTGGACCAGGGCTTTTATTTTTGGGGAGTTTTTTAATGACAGCTTCAATTTTCTTAAGGGTTATAGGCCTGTTTAGGTAATTAATCTGATCTTCCTTTAATTTTGGTAGATGGTACCTGTCCAGAAAGCTGTCCATTTCTTCTAGGTTTTCCATTTTTGTGGAATACAGATTTTCAAAATATGATCTAATAATTCTCTGTATTTCCTGGAGGTCTGTTGTTATGTCCCCCTTTTCATTTCTGATTTTGTTGATTTGAACACTCTCTCTCTGTTTTTTGATTAGTTTGGCTAAGGGTTTTTCTCTCTTGTTAATTTTCTCAAAGAACCAACTCTTAGATTCACTGATTCTTTGTATTGTTCTTTTTGTTTCAATTGTATTGATTTCAGCTCTAAGTTTGATTATTTTCTGCCATCTATTCCTTCTAGATGAGTTCACTTCTAATTGTTCTAAGGCTTTCAGCTGAGCTGTTAGGTCTCTAGTGTGCGATTTCTCTAGATTTTTCATACAGGCATCTAGTGCTATGAATTTTCCTCTTAAGACTGCTTTCATTCTGTCCCACAAGTTTGGATATGTTGTGGATTCATTTTCATTAAATTCTAGGAAGACTTTGATTTCTTTCTTAATTTCTTCCTTGACCCAGAGATGGTTCAGCTGAGTGATGTTTAGTTTCCATGAGTTGGTAGGCTTTCTTTGGGTTTTGATGTTGTTGAACTCTAACTTTAGGCCCTGGTGGTTACAAGGGACTATTTCCATTTTTTTTGTATCTGTTGATATTTGCTTTATGACCAATTATGTGGTCAATTTTGGAGAAAGTTTCATGAGGAGCTGAGAAATATGCATATTCCTTTGCCTTTGGGTGGAAGCTTCTGTAGATATCTATTAAATCCATTTGCATCATAACCTCTTTTAGACTTCTTATTTGTCTGTTGAGACTCTGTCTGGTTGATCTATCCAGGGTTGAAAGTGGGGTATTGAAGTCTCCCACTATTAGGGTGTAAGAATTAATGTGGGATTCGAGCTTTAGCAGTGTTTCTTTTACATAAGTAGGTGCCCTTATATTAGGGGCATAAATATTCAAGATTGAAATCTCCTCTTGACCAATTTTTCATGTGATGAATAAGTAGTGACCATCTTGGTCCCTTTTAATTGCCTTTAGCTTAAAGTCTACTTTGTTAACTATTAGGATTGCAACCCCTGCTTGTTTCTTAGGACCATTTAACTAGAAAATTTTTTCCCAACCCTTTATTCTAAGCCTGTGTCTGTCTTTGCAGTTGACGTATGTTTCTTGTAGGCAACAGAAGGATGGCTTCTGTTGTTGTATCCATCTTGTTAGTGTGTGACGTTTTATAGGAGAGTTGAGACCATTGATATTAAGGGAAATTCATGGCCATTGATTCATATTTCCTGCCATTTTTGGTGGTAGCTTGCTTTTATTTCCTTTTTCTGGGGTATTCTTCTGTGTAATTATTGATTGTTTGTGATTTTGTGGGTGTATCTAGGGTCCTTAGGTTGTAGTTTTCCTTCTAATACTCTCTGTAGTGCTGGATTGGTAGATAGATATTCTTTCTGTCTGACTTTGTCCTGAAATACCTTGTTTACTCCATCTATGGTGATTGATAATTTTGCAGGGTATAGTATTCTAGTTTGGCAGCCATGTTCTTTTAGCATCTGTATAACTTCTGACCAAGCCCTTCTAGCTTTCATCGTTTCCATTGAATAGTCAGGCGTTATTCTGATGGGTCTGCCTTTATATGTGAGTTGGCCCTTTTCTTTTGCAGTTCTTAAAATTTTTTCTTTGTTCTGTATGTTTTGTGGCTTGATTATAATGTGATGCGCTGATATTTTTTTAGGGTCGTATCTACTTGGTTTTCTGTAAGCTTCTTGTATCTTTATAGGCATTTCCTTCTTCAGGTTAGGGAAATTTTCTTCTATGATTTTATTGAAAACATTATCTGTGCCTTTGAGCTGGTATTCTTCTCCTTCTTCTATTCCTATTATTCTCAAATTAGATCTCTTCATGGTGTCCCAGATTTCCTGAACATTTTGAGTTATGACTTTTTTAGTTTTACTATTTTCTTTGACTGATATAGCTATTTGAGCTACTGAGTCTTCCACTTCGGAGATTCTATCTTCCATCTCTTGAACTCTGTTTGTTATGCTTGTATCTGTGGTTCCAGCTTTCTTCTTCAGATTTTCTATTTCCATCTTTGCCTCATTTTGTGCCTTTTTTATTTCTTCTATTTCAGCTTTTAGTTCCTGGCACGTTTCTTTCATAGATTTGTTCATCTCTTCCAATTTTTTGTTTGTATTTTCTTCTTTTTCTTTAAGGCTATTTTTAATATCTTCTTTGAGAGCTTCAATGATCATCAAAAAGAAATCTTTGGTGTTGCTTCCTTCTGTTTCCTCTTCATTGCTCAGTTCAGGTCTTGTATTTGTAAGATCGCCACTTTCTTCTGGAGTTACCTTGTTGTTCTTTGTATTATTATGTAAGTTTTTGCACTGACATTTGCCCATGGCTTCAGTGGTTCATGATTAGGTGACTTCTGGTCAGTTGTGGCACTCGGGCTTGTGTGCCTCCTGTTACCTCTCTGTGGGGGTCTGAGTCTGTCCTTCAGGGACCCTGATTGTTATCTGTTTGCTCAGTTGGAGGTGGAGGTGGGTAGCTGTGCAAATTCCCTCAGCAGCAGCTGGGGGTATGGTGACAGGCAGACTTTATCTGTGCCTGCTACAGAGTGTGCTGGGACTCACTCTGCAGACAGTACCTTGTCCTGGAAGTGGAACCGAAACTGATGGGAGCTCAACTCTCCCTCCTTGGCTGAGATATAGGCGCTTGGGCCTGGTTACCCCTCCTCACCTCTGGGTGGGGTCTGAATCTGTCCTTCAGAGACCCCCATTGTTATCTGTTCTCTCAGTTGGAGGTGGAGGTAGGTAACCATGCAAATTCCCTCAGCAGCAACTGGGGGTGTGGTGACAGGCAGACTTTATCTGTGCCTGCTACAGAGTGTGCTGGGACTCACTCTGCAGACTGCACCCGGTCCCGGAAGTGGAACCGGACCCAATGGGCCTTAAATTTGTTTCTAATTAAGCAAAATTGTTCCAAATCTTTTGAGCTCATCTTTAATCACTCAGTTTCTAGAGAATCAGTTGTGACTGGTGATGTTTGCTTTTCTACTGAGGCTAGAACATGATGCCCTTGGAAATGCAGCTTGTGCTACAAAAGTCTGTATCACTCCATTCCAGGATGGTGTTTGTCATAAGCAGTCTTGCAATGATCTGTCTTTCCTGGGGCTGGTCTGCAGTCTACACTAGTTATACGCCAAAACCCCTAGGTAGTCAGTTCTTTCACTCATCTCTGTGACCCTTCTGTCTGCTAAAGAGAACTGGGACTTACTCTCATTTGTAAATCATTTTTTTCATAGTTCAACTAGTTAATTCCTTTGTCACTGTCCAGATTCAGCCAGACGTGTCCTCCATCCCACCCCCAGGAGTCTTCAGAACTATCACTCTAGTCCAAGGGCTCATAGTGTGGATTGCTGTAGTTTAGCATTTTCTGGAACAAAAAGCCTACAGTGTTTTATTTAAAATATGTTTACAGTCTGAGGAGATGGTTCATTTGTTAAAGTTTGTGCTGCACAAGCATGGTGACCAGAGTTTGGATCCAGCACCTTTGTAAATGCCGAGTACGGTGGTCTTCCTATAACTTCAGCCAAGCTGCCATATTAGACTAGCTAACTTGGAAACCCTGGGTTCAAATGGGTGACCCCAATTCAATACATAAGATAATAGAAGAAAATAATAGAAGATATTCACTCCAATCTCCAACCTCTCCATACTTGTGTATGTACATGGGGATCCACATCAATCCTATGCACATGAAATCTATACACACACACACACACACACACACACACACACACACTCCAACTGTGTTTTTTTTCCCAAAGAATTCAATTCAGAAGTGTGTTGTAAATGTGAGCCAATGTGTAGACAGAGAAGACTAAGAGCAGTGAGAATGGCCACTTCATGAGGGCTTCAGAGTCTCTTCTGCTGTTCATTCATCCAGGCATTTACACACAAAAATAGGCTGAGGATCCATTCTGGATCTCATCACAACCATAGACAATCAAGCCACAGTGGTAACAGAAAGGAGTTTGCATGTTAGTGCCTGGGGTTTAGTAGGCACAAACTGTTGTTGAGTTAGACCCAAGAAATCAAAAGCTGAGCATGTTCTGAGACATTTTAGTGCTTTACTCTTTTGTGTGTTTCCTTCCTTCTGTGAATATAATTAGATCAATTTGCCACAAGCTCTGCATTAAAAAAATCATATCAGTTAATCATTTCCCAACTATAGATTAAAGATCAAAACAGTATGATTACCATTAGATGGACATAGGATTTGGAACCAAGATACCTCAATTAAAAGGGGAGGGAGGACAACTAGGTAACAGGAGGAACTTAAGAGAGACATCCAGGGATCCCTCTGGGAAGAGGAAATAAAAGATCTCCTCTTCCCAGAGTAAATTGGGATCATAATGGGGAGCAAGCAAGGGGAGGTAGGAACAAATCATGAGAAAAAGAGATGGTTGAGTGGGAGGAGCAACTGAGAGGGAGAACAGAGAAACTGATTGGATATCTTGATAGAGGGATGTTGCACAAATTCTGGTTGCAATGAAAGAAACTCAGAGCCAGATATCGGGGAAAGACTGAAATATCAGGAAGAGAAAAACCACAGTCACATCTCACCCACCTATCTTCCAGCTTCTTCACTCCTGGTAGCTTCTAATGCCTGCAGTTCTCCTAATCCTGCCTTAAACATCTTCTTCACCCAGTTGTATACCATCCAGGTTAAGATTAAAGGTGTGAGCTACTACTCTATTTGGTAGTTAGCCTTGAACTCACAGAAACATAGAAAGATCTCTCTCTGTCTCTGGAGTTATGGGATTAAAGGAGTAGGTCACCACTCCCAATCTTTGCCTTGCTGGGATTAAAGGTGTGTGCCACTGAAGCCCAGCTGTTTGGCCTTATACTCACAGAGATTCTCTGGATCCCCATGCTGGGAAAAAGTCTGAGTTACCACTGCTCTGTTATCCCTAGAACTCCTGGAGATCCAGAACGATCTCCCAAATGATGAGATTAATGGAGTATGCTACCTCTGCCTAGTTTGACTGTGGACTGATCTCTTGATATTCCAAGTTTTATTAAATATGTAACATATTCATAGAGGGAGGCATTGTGGGTTTAGAAAGCAACCTGTGCTAAGGAAACCTCCAAGAACCCACAAGATGCCCCCAGCTAGGACTCCAAGCAATAGTTGAGAGGGTGCCTAAACAGGACTTCCTCTATAATCAAATGAATGACCACCATAATTGTCATTATAGAACCTTCATCCAGCAATGGATGGAGGCAGAAGCAGAGATCCAAAGCTAAGCACCAGGTCTAGCTCCTGGGTCCAGCTGAAGAGAGAGGAGAGAGTATATGAGCAAAGAGAGCAATGGGATCAGGATCATGAGAAGGAGACCCTGACCCAAGCTATTGGTAGCTGACTGACACTGAGATAATCACTAAGGAACCTACATGGAAAGGAACTAAACCTTCTAACACTAGACGACCATCAAGTGATGTGGGCAGTTTGTGGAGCTTCTTGCAGTAGGATCAGGCTATATTTCTGGTGTGTTAACTGACACCTCAGAGCCCATTCCCTACAGAGAAACAATTTACTCAGTCTTAATACTGGAGGGAGGGACTCTGGCCTACCAAGTAGACATGCCAGACTAACCATGAGATTCCTTGCCCTCCTTGGGGAATAGATAGGGGGATGCGGTGAGGGAAGGCGGAGGGAGGACTGGGAGGAGAGAAAAAAGGGAGAGTAGTAGTAGATATGCAAAAAATAACTCTTTAAATTAAAACAAAAAAAGAAAAAAGTGAGGGTAGGTATGAGGGGACTGCAGACAGGGCTCAGCGGTTAAGAGCACTGGCTTGCTTTTCCAGAGGACCCTGATTCAATTTTCAGCACCCACATGACAGTTCATAACTGTCTATAACTCCAGATTCAGACAATCCAACACCCTAACACAGACAGGAAAAAAAAAGTGAGGAGAAGAACAAAGCAAAGGAGCAAAATGACAAGGAAATCTAGACAAGAATCCTACAATTAACAAGAGGAAATAGGCCAGGGAAGCTTGGATCAGGAGGAAATCACTACCAGCTTGTCTTCTTGGGTTCCTTGAATATTCCTCAGTTACTACAGAACAGGAAGGGTGACCTGAGCAGGGCAGGATGCCAGGAGAGCAAGAACAGTGGACATCCTCTGGCTTCTCCAAGAAATACACAGTGAATTCTTCCCAGGTAAGATCACTGAGAAAATCACTAGTTTTATTCACTCAGAAAGATAAATCTTGTAACCTGGAGCTTTTGATTTTTTTCCCCTTCCTTTGTCTTACACAGAAATATGAAGAAAGAAAGAAAGAAATGAAGCAAAAAAAAAAAAAATACAAATGGGTGTGGTTGAATTTCACCTGAAGCAGGGCTGTCTAAACAGAGACTATTTTCATTTTGGAAGCTGTCCAACTCTGTGACAGCCCTAGAAACAGCTTTGAGGACAAATGAATGCTTTTAGGGAGGTATTAGCAATTCTACAACAATGCAGCTTCAGCAATCACCCTCTCTCCACATCGAGAGCCTCAGAGCCCACAACTGAGCTTAGCCGTGTGAACAGAGTATTTTCACGTGTCTGTTGATACATTTTTATAGAGATGATCCTACTTTATGTGTTATTTTTAAATTCTGGAAAATAAATGAGAAAGGAAGCCATTGAAGCTTAAGATTTAACACATTCTTTTGCTTTAAAAATAACCAACTAGCCAGGTTTGGTGGTGAATGCTTCTAATCCTAGCACTCAGGAGGGTGAAACAGAACTGCCAGTCTGAAGTCAGTATAGGTTAGGAAAGTCTGTCTCAAAAACAAACAAATAAAAGCCCCAACTTTATAGAAAAAAAAAAAAAAAACTCATGCTAAAAGAAACAATGAGAAATCAATCGAGGCATTAATTCTATTTCATTCTATGGTATAAAAGCAAAACAAAACTGCACTTTCGTGTTTACTGAAACTTGGATACATTTTTAAAATATTATTTTTACTAGTATTGTATTAGTTGCTTCTTTATTGTTGTGGCAAAACATAATGACTACGATGATGTAGAAAGAAAATGTTCAGTTTGGTTTACAGATCAAAGATTTAGCAACCATGGTGGTGGCACAGAGAAACAACTGGGAGCTGTGTCTGGATCCACAGCCACAGGCTCATGGAGAAGGGTGGGGATCTCAGGAATCTTTGGAATTCTCAAAGGCTGCCCTCAGGGACACCTACCTCCTTCAAAGAGGTCACACCCTTATAATCCTCCTCAAAAAAGTTCCAACTTTGAGCCTATGGGGGTCACTCTCATTTAACTCTCCCCACAGCTTTCTATTTCAACGAGTAAGGATGCTGTTTAATGGAATGTGACTGGTTTACTGTTACACTGCTGAAGGATCAGAAATGCCACTAATCCTGATGAGCTTCTTTTACTCTATAAACTTTGCACGTTACTCTGGCTATATTAGAAGGATAATTTCATAGGACACTGGCTACTTTTCTGTCCTGATTCAGTTTCTTCCATTTGTTTTCAGAAAAGTTGTAAGGGTTTGTTTATTCCATACTTTGAGAGAGCTCCTACCTACAAACCTCAACCATCATCTGAAACCATTGTTCTTTATATTCTGTAGCACATATATAAAAATACATAAAATGCTAATTTTTGTAACTTAAAAACAGCATTTCAATTATTACTCCTTTGTCTCATTAATAATTACTGGTAATCAATTTTGAATTTTATTCATGTTGTTTATCTATTTTCCTTTTATGGTGATTTTTTCAAGAAATATTTTTGGCAGGACCATTTTAATATTTATGTTGAACTTCGGGCTGTATACATTTTCCAGGCTTATTAAATTTCTTAATAGTAATTTTCCATTTTTAAAGACGTTTGAGTTTTTACCATGGTTTAATGTAATAAGAGCACTCATTGAATAATTTCTGTGTGTCACATTCTGTGCTAGGGATTAGTATAAAAAAGACAAATTTTCACTGTAATTCCATTTAAGGACTCTTATTGTGTCCACTCCAAGGTGAAAACCAAAGAAAAGAGAGAACAGAAGATGTGTTTAGAATTCAGAAACCAGTGCCAGTTAGTGGAAACTGGAACCAAAGTTTTCTGTCTGGACTCAGACAGAAAAGCTACAGGTCATAGCCACTGTCCCATAAGCAAGAGTGGGTGGGCATGAGGATGGGAAATGTGGCATGTGGCTGGGCTCTGTGTCCATTCCTCTTATTACTGTCCAGGTTTGAGCCCAGCCTGAAACTAGCAGACATAACACCTTAGAAAAGTACTGCAGAATATAAGGGCAAGAAGAGGCCATTCAAGCAACAGTGTGTGTGTGTGTGTGTGTGTGTGTGTGTGTGTGTGTGTGTGTGTGTGTGTTTGCAAGTGTGTGTATGTCTTTTGTGTGTCAGGGGACAGGATGACAGTGCATACATACTATTATGATTCAGTCCTACCATATGTCACACTACTGTTGGAGATATCACACAACAATATTAGTCATTCATATATCATCTTTAAATATTTTCATTCTTAAGTTATTTCTTGTTCTGTTGTTTATTTTTTTAATATGATCTTCACTGAAGAGAGTAAACTTAGTTCAAGAAACCCTATTTAGTATTCTAGTAGCTTGTATTTTGTATTTGTATTTTGTACTAAAATAGAGTTCAGTTTCATATTCCTAGCAGGGGCTTGCCCAATTCCAAGAAAAAATAAGCTAAGCCCATCTAAAGACAACTGGATAATCCAACCCTAAGGCAGTAAAAACCTGCCAGCCACACCACCCAGGTGGAGTCCAGAAATCTTAAACTATAAAAAGTCCCTAATCGTAAGCTCATTCACAGGACAGCTGTGCCCTTGACCTCAAGTAACCCTGCCTTATGTAACTTGGGGTGCTCAACTCTTCCCTGCACTGCACCTGTGCAGAGAACAAGCTCCTGCCGACTTGTATTACCCTGACAATAAACCTTGCTGTTGCATTTCGAACATCTCTGTCTCCACTGGTCTCTCTGGGTGATTGAGATTTAGGCATTACAATCATCATGTTGCTTTCTTTTATTTTAATTGTGTGTGCATTTGTGTGTGTGTAGAAAGAGAGAGAGAGAGAGAGAGAGAGAGAGAGAGAGAGAGAGAGAGAGAGAGAGAGAGAGAGATTGTGCGCTCAAAGGACAACCTTGGGTGTCATCCTCCTAAACTCAATCTTCCTGACTGTCAAGCTCCCCAGTTTGGCTAGCCTGCAGGCCAGCAAGCCCTAGACATCATCCTCCTGTCCCTTCCCAGTGCTGGGATGACACCTGTACATTCAGTATTTTGTGCAGGTTCTGGAGAGCAGACTTGGGTGGTCATTTATGAAAGTCCGTTTACCCCTGAACTGGCTTCCCAGCCTTCTACCTATTCTTCTAATAACACCTCTTGATTCTATTTTCCAGGGTACTAAAATTTATAGACAAACTAATATGACCCTTTGGAGAATAAAATGTGATTTGAGAAAACAAGTATAGATTCTTTATTTAACCCTGTTAAGATTGATTTCCTATATAAATGTTATAGACATGTAATGTAATTTTAAAACTCATTATCTAACATATTTACAAAATAATTCTGAATTTACTGAGAAAATGATTTGAAAGATAACTAAAACAATTACTTAAATGTCTGTGTATTTGTGGTTTGGTAAGAATGGTCCTTATGGGCTCAAAACATTTGAATGACTAATCATACGGAGTGGAACTGTTGGAAAGGATTACAAAGACTAGCAAGTATAGCCTTGGAGTAGGTGTGGCTTTGCTGGAGAAAGTGTACCCTTGGAGGCATGCCAGGTCCAGTTTCTCTTTTGGTCTGTAGTTCAGGATGCAGGTCTCAGCCACTGCTCCAGAACCATGTGTGCCTCCATGCTTCCCACCATATGATAATGGACTAAGCCTCTAAAACTGTAAGCCAGCTCCTAATTAAATGCTTTCTATTCTAAGAATTGCCTTGCTCATTGTGTCTCCTCACTGCAATAGAACAGTAAGACAATATTCAAGCATGTTCTAAGGTTACATAAGAAAATTATGACAAAAGATCTCGTTTTAATTGTTTTTCCTAACATTTATTATTATTATCATGGTAATTGGGTTGATTAATTTTAATTACTGTGACAATTGTCTGATTGAATCAATTTACAGAAGGAAAGATTTATGAGCTCATAATTTCAGTCCATTGTTATTGTTTCTGAATATATGGATCAAACAGCTGCCACAGGAAAATTAGACCCATTTGTGCCAACTGTTTCTCTTATGTCTTAGCAGCTGTGATCTTTCATGACCATATATTTCTAGCAAATGATTTTGCTTCTGCAAATATCCAGAATCCTTTTAGAAGTGCCTGGACATGTGCCTATAGACTACCTATCTGTAGTCAACACTGAGTAGCTTAGCTCTAAGTTACATATTCTTTTTCTAGGATTGTAGTAAACTGATCTTAACCTGATGAGAGTATGAATATAAGTCATCAAGTGAAATTCAGAGCACCTGGTTGCTGATACTGAGAAAGTAAATAACACATAACTACTACAACATTGTCTCTGCGTGTTTTTCTTAATTTTGAAAATATTAACAGGATTTTCTATGTTATTGGGTTTTTTCCCTTAAGAATATGTGATTTTCTTTATTTGAAAAACAATTTTAAATACATAAATTTAAACTTCTTTTAAAAATAAGGATTCATGTTGTTGCAATGAAAACATCAAAAAGTTGGAATGGTTATGGCTGTGTGAGTTTGGGAATAAGCTCACTGAATTATAATTTTAAGAGTAGAATTTTATCATGGAAATAAAATTATGTCACATTTTTGTTTCCCTTTTCTCCCCACAGCTCCTTCCAGGTACCCTTCCTTCAACTGCTACTATTTCCTCCACTCTCAAGCTGATGACCTCTTTTTCTTTTGTTATTATTTTTGCATGTTATTGTTTATTTTTAAACAATACTTTCTGTCTTTTATTTTAACTTGTTTGCATCTGTATAGCTTTCTATCTTGAATGTTGCAAGTTATCTGTTTGTACCTTTCTTTTAATCACAGAAAAACATGTAGGCAATAATGTGATGGTTTAAGAACAGCTTTCCAATGGACCCATCCCTAAGTAAACCTAAGCTCCTTATTTATTCCAACTCCTGTTTCTGAACAGTTTTCAAGTGTCATGTGACACACCTTACCTATGAAGAACACTTTCATCAAACTCATATACAATGACCATTTCCTGAAAAAAAAAAATAGGAAAGTAACATCTTTATAAAAGGACATTTTAAAATTCTCTGAACTCAGTCTCATTTATATTTGTCACAATCTTAAATTTAACGACAAAATAGAAGGGAGTTTGCAAGCAAGACCAGTAGTACAATCAGCATACAGAGTTTCTTCACTGGAATAAAGAACATATGAATAAAATAGAAATTATTTATGCACACACATTAAGTTATTTAATGTTCAATTTATAAAACAATGTTGTGTTGTTATATTTGTCCTATGCTTACAAAGATGCCTCTTTAACTCAGAGGTGCTAAACACTCTGTAGCTGCTTCACAGAAAATAACAAATCTCTTAATATTTAGAAAGCTACTGAACCAGGCAGTGGTGGTACATAACCTTTCAATCCTAGAACTCAGAAGGCAGGAGACAGTTGAATCTTTGAGTTCAAGGCAAGCCTGGTCTACAAAAGGGGTTCCAGGACAGCCTGGGTTACACAGAGAAATCTTGTCGCAAACAAAAGAAAACAAAAAACAAAACCCAGCCACAACAAAACCAACAAACACCGCCCCGCCCCCCAAAGAGCTGCCACCATTAGCTAAGGAAAGACACAATGGAGGGAAGTCATTTGCAATTACCTTAGGCAACCATTACCAACAATGTTGCTCTCTGTGTTTGGCCACAACAGTTTGTGTGTCATGGGAATAACAACAACAGAGGCCTAATACTTTTCTGATGCTGTCCAAATAACTCTCAGGTGGTTCCCACTAAGCAGGGTTTGTTTTTTTTTTTAACATTTTTTTAAAAATTATATTGTCAAATGCCATCACATCATCAAAGGAAGAATTTCGTATCCGGAAAGCTTGTAATAGCAACATTGCAAACTTCTGATTAAATGTAAGTAATCCTATAACTGTGTTTGTTCCAATGTAGTCAAGGAAAAAAGGAAAGAGGGGGAAAAAAAGCTTGTAGGCCCCAGCTGGCATTGACAATGAGTAAGCGAGGAAGACCAGAGATGTAAAACCTTTCACTTCCCTACACAGTCTGACTAGAGCATAAAAGAGGTTAATTTGCTAAACAGCATGACATTGACCCTGATGATGCTTCAGTACATTAATCTTGTGGTCAAGTGGCAGACTGGGTAAAACTTGCCTCATACACCTCACAAGAGCAATACATAAACAAACACAGAGCAATACATAAACAAACACGAAGCAAAATTCTGAAATTGCATCCAGTGCTCTGTATGGCTGTTAAGAAGAAATCTGATGGAACCACACTTTCTGGGTTCCACTCTTGGCCCTCATGTAAATCTGTGATCTGGGGTAGTTTTTCAACTTTCTGAACATCACTTTCTGCATTTGTAGAATGGAATATCATAGAACCTATTTCTTAGTCTCCGAAACTTTAAATTAGGAAGGTCGAATGAGTTAGGTATACAGTGCTCTTTGAAACATGTCTGCCTAGAGTAGAGTGTGCTTTTGAATTTGTTTTTCTAGTTCATCTTTCTACCCTTTTTTTTTTTTTTTCTTAAACAGAGTCTCCAAGCTTAGCTCAAGGTTACTTGAATATTACAATTCTCCTGCCTCAGCTTCTGGATTGCAAGATTTTTCTGTGCACTGCTATACCCTGCTAGCATTTCACTTATGGTAGGAATGCTCACATTTGTCTTCTACCTTAGATTACTGCTTAAGATACAACCAATATCGTCAGAATGTTTAGAATAGTGAATCCTAGACCTTGAAGGACATCAGAACCAAAGCAGCAAATAGACACCAGTGCTTTGGTGAATGTAGCTGTCCCTTTGTCTTTAGAGAAATGTGTTAGAAATAATAGGAACACTGGCTTATTGCTTTCTCATCCTCTCTCAGTTCAGAACTTCTTAATCTTGTATAACAGGGCTGGTGAATCCAAATTTTTGCATAACCAATCAGCTTGTGAGGGTGAGCATAATTAACTGGCCTAAACCATATGGGTGCACAATTCTATGGGGCTCTTAGAGCATCTATCCTGAGGCTTAGCTTCTTCTGGTTGTTTGTTCCCTGAGTCCTGTCACTTAGCTGCTTTCTTTCTTCACTACTTACCCTTGACACTACTCTAGCTTCAAAGACAGAGAGCAAATCTGTAAAACTTTGCTATTTTTCTTGCATTGTATTTAACACTTTGTCTGGGATTATAATCCTAATGGGATGTAGTCATAGAGTATAAGAAGAATTTTTCATTGGGACCGCCAGCTTCCAAATAACCACACAAAGATTTATTATTAATTATAAATGTTCAGCCAATAGCTTAGGCTGGTCTTTAGCCAGCTCTTACAACTTAAATTAACTGATTTCTATTAATCTATGTATATCTTGAGGCACCTATACCTCATGAATGAACTTCCGATATTGCTGCTTTTATGTCTAGCTCTTAATTTCGAAGATTCCATTCTTCTGTTTAGTATTCCCTCTGCCCTAAAAATCCTGCCCAGTTATAGGTCAATCAACCTTTTATTAACAATGCAGGCAACACATCTTTGCAGTATACAGAAAGATTATTTCACGACAATGATCAGACACTTCTGTGGCTGAGCTTCTGACAGTCACATCCATGACTTTTCCAAAACAATATGCAGAAAGAAAGCCATGGAATTTTGTAAACTACCCACTCTAAACACTTTTCTGTCTTCAAAGCATGGACTATAATGGACTGTAAAAATATAGTCTAAGGTTAGCACTCAAAATAACACCAAGCAAAGCGTTAAAAGGGCTGACACACTCCAGTGAGGCTTTAAGTTTATAAATGGTATTAGTTGCTTTGTCATCATCATCATCATCATTATTATCATAATTCAAGAGCTCTAGATGAACAAAGGAATTCTCTACAGACAATTTTCCAACAGTATTAGAAGAATCAAATCTTAAGAAGAACTGGGATGTGTTATGATCTTGACCTATACAAATTACTTCTGGCAGTGAATGGAAGAATTCCAGCAAAGTTGGCCTACATGTTTGAAAAGTAAAAATGTCATCAATTGATCTTTCCCAAGTCTCTCAGATTCCTTTCTACTTTATCTTTGATTGTCTGCTTCTGCTTTGGCTAAAGGAATTCTTCATTGGCAGCCTTTCATATTTCCAGACCCACTTAGCACAGAATCTTGACCCACACTTCTCAGTTTATTCCATTTGGATTCTAACAGATATTCCAAGTGTTCCTTTTAGGAATAGCTTCTAAAGCACACACTGCCTTAAACCTGTGATCTCTTACAGCACCTATTATAGTCCTAAGTGTTCTTAGAAGTCTACTCCTATCCAGAAAAGACAGCTGTAAGAAAGCACAATGGGATCTCCCTGCTGATACTGCAAACACTGAAGTAAGTATCACCAACATCTAGACAATTATAAGGTGGGTTAAATCTATCCTGACTCAGAGACAATCCTCTGGAAACAATAGAGCCAACTATTATCAATTCTCCATAAAACAGACTTATACAAGAGTTTATTTGACTATCAGTGTGTGTTTTTCTCAAGGAGTTCTGAAAATGTATTATTTATAGCAACTTTATTGTAATTTGGGTCCACAAAGTGGGAAACATACATATATGCACACACACAAAATAAAATAACAGAATACTTTATCATTACCACACAGTCTGTAAGATAATGCAAAATCAATACATCAGTAACAGACCCTTCAGTTTTATATATATATACAAAATATATATATATATATATATATATACATAAAACCATGCACTACATTTTTTATTGTTATAAACTGAGACTAGAATTGACTAATGTGAATAAAATAGCTTCTAAATAAAGGCAATAGCCTTATTGGCAAGGGATTCATGCACAGACCACTATTAGGTGCTTGAGACCATAAGTATATAAATACACTTTTCTGTATAAGTGCAAGTCTATAGTAAAGTAGTTTTTGTTTTGTGTGTGTTTTATTAACCAAAGGAATGAAAATATCCTGTGAATTTGTGTCTTCTAGAAATCTCAGAAGCCATACCTATGAAGACTCACCAACATGGCCGTCTAAACATTACCTGAGAAAAACTGACATTAATGAGCATGCTAACATGCTTGTGGGAAGGCTCATGAGGCCTTAACCCTAGACAAAGAAATACAAGTATCTAAAGAATGCTGAGAGTGGGAGAAATAGTCTTCGCTAGCGAAGAGCATACCAACTGGTTATCCAATACCAAATGGTCAGCCCTGAACACAAGTAAAGTTTAATTTATACATTAGGAATAGTAGGAAGTTAATGACCATAATTAGTGGTAAACCATAATGATTACAGCATATATAATAATGAGCGTTATAATGTGATCTCCATCTCAGAACATCTTACTATAATATATTCACGCTTCTGTATTTGAAATGTGATACAATACAAGGCAGTAATTGTACATAACCGAAAAAACAAATGTAAGGGGAAATTACTGTACCTTCTCCTACCCATTTTAACTTTTTTCATGTTGTATCAATCATTTGTCCATAGAATATTTTTTGTTACTTGTAATCTTTTTTAACTTATTTATTATATCCTCACCTTTAATGTTCTTAAATTAAACTTCAACTTTAAATGCAGGATTTAAGTTTATACCAAGTTCTGTTGATATCAGTTTAAAAATTAACCTAGCACATTTTCACCATGTTGCATTTTCAGATGAGGAAATGTGGCTTAGTTGTGTTATTTGATGTATTGGAGACAATGGTTTTGTTCAATGGGAAAAAAAATAAAAACAGAATTGAGTACTTAGTCTCCTCACTCTTAGGAGTTGTTACTTCCCTTGTATGACAATTTAATTCTCTTAGTACCTTAAAAATGTGGTTCTTGGCCTAAAGTGCATGTTGGCACTACCAGAGAAAGTTTATGAAGCCCCAATACCCAGGTCACATATTCCATCAATTATTCAGAATCAATATACTTAGAATTATCTTCTGTATTCTAAAGAGTACAAAAAATTGAAAATCATTGTATGTGTCTGTTCATAGGCAAAATATAGGTGTGAAAAAAATAAGATTCAGAATTTGAGCTTCAGTAGGAATAAATAAAGACTCAGGCCACATTTTAGAAGGCTTATTTGCACGAGAATGGTTTTATGCCTAACACAGATGACAGCAAAGAGCCCGGTTGCTTGTATAGTTTATGAAATAAGAGACAAAAAAAGACTTGAACTCAGGGCAGCAGTGACACTATCTAGGGAACATGGAGGATATCTGAGATGCTTATGGAAACAGTTCTACAAGACTTGGAAACACTGTATATAAAGGCTAAAGGGTAGAACATTTCCAGAGCCTTGGCAATTGTGCCTAGCCCAATTCTGGGAGTAATTTGTTGCCCACATGTGGTAAATTAACACTTTGAATGACAGTGTACCAATTTGCAAATTACTTCTTTCAGAGAATTAATGACTGCAGAGTATAATCACCATGGCATTATTTTATTGGTATTAGCATTAATAAATATTTCATGAACCCCAAAAATTATAGTCCCAACATTTTGAAGAATAGACATTGTTCCAAAATATGAAGTCTCAACTTTAGACTCTCACCAGTGACAAATATTTTTTTCTAAATATTTATAAATAAAATAACAATTTATTTGAGTAGCAGATTAATTGAGATGAATTTCAATTATACTTAATGTTAAGTAGTTTTGTTTATGTAATTATGGTCTGAAGGGCTTGAGAAATCAAGCAGCATGATTTTTAGAGCAATTTAATTGTAACATTAGGGGTTTCAAAGACTCTCTATGTCTCAGTTGCCTTATCTGTAAATCAAATAAAATGCTTTATACATATAACAACAATAGTCCAATGAAGACATCCCATGTAAGACTGAGTACTACAAAGTCTTACCTTGGCACATTATTCAGTTATATCTCCATGTTAATTATTACCTACTACAATAAAAAACTTCTCTGATACAGCCGGGGTCATATAATGATAAACAGGTAAAGCAGTATATCTTTAGGAGTCATTTTGTTACTATAATCCTTTAGCAGAATGATAACTTTAGGTTTCCCTTAGGCCTAATACCTATCCAGTTTCAGGTTCTTGGTCATTTTGACAATGTCATGTATGGGTTTCATCTCACAAAATGGGTCTTAAATCTAATCCACAAGTGGCTAATTACTCCTATAACATTTGTGCCATTATGACACCAAAATATCTTTCAGGTAGGTTTCTGTTGTTGGTCAAAGGGTCTATAGCTCCATGAAATTGGGAATTGTTTCTTTCCTCCTATAGTATGCAAAGTATGCATACTTTATGCAGTATCAAAAATGCTGGTCAGTGAGGATCAAACTTGTAGTTGTGGGTGACTCCAAGGAAAGAACATCTTCCTAATAAACAGGACTGATATATAATGAAACTGACCACACTCTTAAGACCTGTAAACATTCCAAACAGACAAAATCCCAGCACTGAAAAGTAAAGTGGACACAATGTCCTACCATAATCAGGAAGTTTCTAGGAAATAATTCTCTGATGGACTTGGTATACCATGCAAACTACCGGGCAGGCCCAATGCCTAGGAGAAGCTGGCCATTGCAAATATTTTGTGGACATTTTATGTAATAACATAAAAGTCTTTATTTTGTTTTTTATCTTGATTTTTTTCTTTTCTTTGATTTATTTATTTTAATTTTCTTTCTATGGTTTGTTTTTTTTAGTAGTTTTTTATTTTTAGAGAGAGAATGAAAGTAGATGGGTAGAGAGGTGTAGAGAATGTAGGAAAATTTGGGTTTGGGGAAAGAGTATGTTAACATGTATTTTATGAAAAAAATTAGAGAAAATAGTCTGAATCATATATTTTCCAATAATATGTCTTTTTTTCTGTTTATTGCTATGATTTTCTTTGCTTTTAATTGAAAATATATTTTTCTCATATATTACATCCTGATTATAGTTCTCCCCATCCTCCCTCCCTCCCCCCCCCCATTGCCCTAGCATATTTCACAGGTAGAACAGATTTGGGCCCAATGTTTTGTGGCTAGGTTGTTATTCATGTTTCTCTTCCAGTACCCTGCAGAATACCTTCATGCACTGAAGAGCTTAGAAGATAGTAGCGGTGAAGACTCCATGTAGGCATCAGCTTGACTTCTTCATGTTCAATGAATTGTGAGGACATTGCTGTCATTTTCAAAAGAGTAACCCTTTGTCTTAGCATCAGCTGAGGATGTTTGGGGATTTGCATGAGACCTCTTTGGCCAAGGACTCAATTGAATACAATCAAGTTCTGCCACCAGAAGCCTCACCTGGCTATGAGAAATGGCTTATTGAGACTGCATATCCCCAATCAGTAGGGGTCCTCATGAAATATAAAACTTTCAGGAGGGAATATATTACAAAGTATTAGAGAAAATCCACATAATGAATTCAGCAAGTTGAGAAGACTGCTGCTCAGGTCTAAGAAAAAATTTCAGAAGACTATCTTTGAACCTTGCTTCATCCACAGTTGTATAAAAGCCCCTGAACTTTGTGGTGGCAGGTTAAGCCCATTCTCTAATATTTTTACAGTATTCTTTGATATACATAATTTTGTCCCCACTTTCTTTTTTATTGAGAATAAATTTTTCTCTCATATAATACATCCCAACCAGTTATCCCTCTCTCCTCTCCTCCCAGCTTCCCCTACCTCTCTTCTCTCCTAGATCTGCTCCCTTCTGTTTCCTTTCCAAAAAGATCAGTCCCCTAAGAGAAAACAACTATACATGACAAAACAAGATATAAACCCTCATAGGATGCTGAACAAGGCAACCCAATAGGAGAAAAAGAGTCCCAAGAGCAGGCAAAAGAGTCAGAGACAAACCCACTGTAGTGGGATTATGCTGGTAATGCAAATATTTGTCCTGCCTATGGGTTTAATAAGAAGGGGATTGGCCAAAGGCAAATAGGAAGTGTGGGCATGGCTACCAGGCTAAGAAAACTCAGGAACATCTCAGAGCAGAGACAGACGCCAGATACATGCCAGAGACAGAAGCCAGAGTTGCCAGAGCTGCCAGGAGATGCAGAGGAAATGCTGCTCTGAGAAAAGGTACCAAGCCAGAAGGCTGAACAAGATGGGTTGAGTTCAGATATGCCTGGGCAGTAGGTTGATCAGCACAAATTAATATAAGCCTGTGTGTGACTATTTGAGGCTAAGTGTGGCTGAGAGTGGGACCTAATCTTTGTTCCAGGCCCAGAAAGTCTGGGCCAGAACCTTTTACAACAACCCACTCTCACTGTCAGGAGTCCTATAAATACACCAGGCTAATAGCCACAACATGCTTAGAGATGACCTGGTACAGATCTGTGCAGGCTCTATGTTTGCTGCTTTAGTCTCTGTGAGCCCATATAAGCTCTGTTTTTAATTTTCATATTTAGATTAGCAGGCTTTCCTTTGATAGATTATTTAAGAAAATTTACAAAAGAAATTGTATACTTCACACAAATGTGAGGCATACAAGACAAAAAGTGTCACTTTCTTTTTGGCAGTTTTTCAGATATTTTTTCTACAGTGGCTTTGTGAGCATGTGAGTAAAATGCATGAATGATTCAGTGAGATTGACTTGATGAAGTACATTATTAAGGCCAGCAACTATGAGAGTGATTCAGCCTTTCATTTTATGTTCCTCCAATACTATAATGCCAGAGAAATAGTCACAGTATCAACAAGCCCACAGCCAGCACCTTCTGACACTGGAAAAGGTTCTGCCAGATTTTTCAAGGAATTATGAGGTGAACCTGACAAAATGAGGCAAGCTATCAACCATCAACAAGACAGGTCTGAGTAGCCAGTGAGAACCACTTCACAAACACCTGTCATTTAGACAAGCAAGTTGGGAGATTGTGTAAGATGTAAGTGCAAATGATAAAATCCCTGTATCATGAACCATTAGGGGGCTTAAGAACCCTCTGTAGGGTACAAATAGATAAAAAAAAAAAACCTAGATTCTTAAACCTATAATATTGAGGTTTAGTTTTAGAAAAATGACAAAATTATTTGTCAGAAATTGTAAAAATAACTACAATCATTTGACTTTGTAGAAAATAAATTATTTGACTCCCAATTTGCCTCTACAGAACTGACATCGTAAAAAGAAAAGAAAAGCACAATCAACAAAATAAATGGGTTACTATGTTGAAAGGGAATATGTGATAGAAAATGGAGAGATAGACCAAGATTCTAGGGTTTGGGGTTTATTGGAAGAGTAAAATAGAGTAGTCAGGATAAGATTCACCTTATGTGTGATATGTGAACCAAGACTGGGCAAACCCGAGGGCATAGGGCTAGGAAAAATGGGGAGGCAGAGAGGGCAAGAGAGCCTAAGTTGTGAAGCCAGAATGAGTGGCTCTCTGGGATTGGCAAGGAATGTGGTATAGGCGAAGGAATGAGAAGCACTGAGTAGAAGAATGTAAAGCAGCCATGAAGTTCAGAATATGGAGTTGGTGTAAACAAGTCACATGATCTAATCAGGACTAGAAGCCATCTTGAAGGGTTCAGCTTTGCCTTTCCTAATGAAGCAATGACATTATTGCTACAAAGCAGCCCAAACTTTTGTGTTGAAAATAATCTAAAGTGTCTGGCGAAATTCTTAGAGGTTAAGAGTCTATGATGCTCGTGAAGAGAAGTGGCGTTGAGTTGTTGTTCTCTACAGATGCTGCCTATTACTGTAATTTCAGAAATCCAATGCCCTTTTCTGGGCTCCTTGGGTGCCTGCACTCACACCTGCCCATATCTCTCTCCTGCATATATACATAACTAAATAAAAAAATTAAAAAATAGACTGGAAATTTAAAAGGCTAACCTTGTAGGAAGCTACATATACTGCAGAAAGAGAAAGCAGCATAGCTGTAGCTGTGATCTAAGAACAGCCCTCACAGAACATGCTCTGAGCTTGTTATATCTGAACTGGGGGAGGGGTTCTATGACATGTTTCTTATACCTTTTCCCCCAAGCTGGCTTGTGTCCAAGAGCAAAAAAAATATGGTACATCTTTTGGAAAGGGAAGAAGGTGTATCCAAGCTCAGAAATTCTGTTCCACTTTTGTGAAGTCTAAGAATTACTGTATTCTCATTTTTTTTCCTTTAAATTGAAGTTTGTGTTTTGCCTTCTGAATTTATTTTACTCTATCTAACCTGAACTATTCAAAATACCTGCCAGTTTCCACTTGGTCATATGTTATTTCCTCAGATCAGTGTTACCTATATTTAACCTGTCAACATCCAATTTAATTGTCTCAGTCAAAGAGTCTACAAGTCTGTCAGCTAATCAGAAGCCTCTTTGAGTCACAGGCCTTATCTCACCTGCCTTGAAATCTTTGAAAGGTTTTAATGATTACTCCAAAGCATCTCTTGTGTGAATTACACATTCTGTTTTTGGCATCCATCACTTAAAACAAAGCACAGCCCACTGTTTGCTGCTGAGAGTTTCCCAACAGTTACCTCATCCATGTTTCTCCATCCTACCTAATGCTAATAAAAAACATTGTCATCAACGTGTAAAATGATTCAAGGTGCATGGTATAGGCTATCATTTAAAGAGAAGAAATCAAAAGTTTCTAAATATTATTTAACAGTGTTAAAAATATCGATACTTTTGATTTGATAAAAATTGAAATTATGATAGTTTTTTAATTTAATAAATTTATTTATTTATTTAAAAAGTTTTTCCTCATACCCTCTACTGGTCCCCCTTCCTCCGCTCCTTCCTCCCCACCTCCCCCCACCATCCACTCCCCAGGGAGGGCAAGGAATTTCAAGGTGAGTCAGTTCAATCTGGCATATCATCCACTTGAGGTATAGGTCCTTTCTCCTAGTATCAAGGCTGAGTTAGATGTTTCTTTGTAGGGAATGGGCTCCAGGAAACCATTTCATGTACCAGGAATAAACTCTGGTCCCACTGCAAGAGGCCCCACAAACTGCCCAGGCTACATTTGGAGGGTTTAGTTCCTTCCATGGAGGCTCCTCAGCTGTTATTTCAGAGTCAATGAGCTCCCAATAGCTCAGGTTAGCTATCTCTGTGGGTCACCTTCTTAGGATTCTGATCCCTTTGCTCATGTACTCTCTCCTACCTTTCTTCAGCTAAACCAGGAGCTCGACCTGGTGCTTAGCTATGGATCTCTGCTGTTGCCTCTATCAGTTGTTGGATGAAAGTTCTATAATGACAATTAGAGTGGTCATTTGTTTGATTATAGGAGAAAGTCCTATTTAGGCACTCTCTCTACTACTGCTTGGATCTCTAACCTGGGACACCCTGGGTGGTCTTCCATGTTTACCTAGTACCAGGTTTCTCTCTATCCCCTCAATGGCTCCCTCTATCAAGATATCCATTTATTTTTTCTCCCTTTTTGTGCTCCTCCCACTCAATGATCTCATTCTCTCATAATCTCTTTCCATACCTTCCCTTGCTTGCTCCCCTATATGATCCCAATTTACTCGGGAAATCTTCCCTATTTCTCCTTCCCAGGGGATCCATGGATGTCTCTCTTATGTTTCTTCTGTTACTTAACTGGCCTCCTGAAACTGAGAAGCTTCTGTTAGGCAAAAGACATGGTCAATAAGACAAAACAACAGCCTAAAGAACTGGAAAAGATCTTTACCAACCCTACATCGGACAGAGGACTGATCTCTAAAATATAGAGAGAACTTAAGAAACTAGAGGCCAAAATCCCAAGTAATCCATTTTAAAAATGGGGTTCAGAACTAAAAGGGGAATTCTCAACAGAGGAATTACAAGTAGCTGAAAGACACTTAAAGAACTGTTCAACATCCTTAGCCATCAGGGAAATGCAAATTAAAACAACCTTGAGATAATATCTTACACCTGTTTGAACAGCTAAGATTAAAAACATAGATGACAACCTATACTGGAGAGGATGTGGAGCAAGGGGAACACTCCTCCACTGCTAGTAGGATTGTAAACTTGTTCAGCCACTTTGGAAATCAGTATGGCAGTTCCTCAGAAAACTAAGTATCTATATACTCATTGATCCAGCAATATCACTATTGGGAATATATGCAAAGGATGCATATTCTTACCCCAAAAGCATCACCTCAACTATGTTCATAACAGCATTATTCTTAATAGCCAGAACCTGGAAACAATATAGATGTCCCTCAACCGAATAATGAATTAAAAAATTGTGGAACATTTACACCATGAAATACTACTCATCAGAAAAAAAAAAAAGACATCCAGAAATTTTCAGGCAAATGGGGGGATCTGGGGAGTATCATTCTGAGTGAGGTAACACAGACCCAGACACATAATCATTAATAATTTATAGCCTGTCATTTATGTTTTTTATTTTTATACAATTTGTAGAATGAAAAAGTATTATTCACTTTTTACTAAGAAACTGAGTCTTAGTTTAAATAATTTTATTATTTTTATTTTACCAATAATTAATATTTTAGTAGGAAATACTAAGTACACAGGTGCAACACAGATTTTTATAACTAAATCAGATTAAATCAATACATAGTCAATATAGTAGGCAATACCATATATATAAAAACTCCATTTAGCAGAATTTATGTGAAGATGGTTGCTTGGAAAAGACAGAGAATGGAATGTGTAAATAAAAGTAAATGAATGAACAAAATTTAAAACAATTATAATATGGCATAGCTTAGTGATGGAGGGGGAGGGAGGGAGGAGGGGAAGGAGAGGGAAGCTGAGAGAATCAAACGATGTCAATAAGAGCACATGTGACCCTCCCTGTGATTTTTACATACAAAACTAAACTAGTGTACGTTAAGCACATTATTCAACAGAAACATTAGTTGTCAAAAGAGGGCACTTCCAAAGCATCCTTAGTGCTGTTCATAATGTGCTCAGGTTACAATAGGGGCAGGAGCAATGAGGACTTTTGCCAGCTGGGCTTTGCTCATTATTTATGTCTATCTATCTACTCCATGGTTAATTTTAAGCATGTTTTCCTCATAAAACTAAGATCTATGAAAACAGAAAATCACTTGTACTTAATTTTCTTGGTATAGTTCTTACTTTAATCATATGGCAGAATTCATTCTACATCTTTATATTATATATATATATGCAGAAATTGTGTTCCATTCTTTAATAAACATAAACTCTTTCTGATGGGTATGAAGTATATTACCTTCTTAATGTCTGGTTGCTTATCATGGATCCAGCTGAGTTAATCCTGATGTCTAGAACAATCAAATATGTTAGCACATACAGTTTGTTTCAATGATGTTATATTAAACCACACAAGTTTAAGTCATAACTCGGGAAGTTAGAAAGTGAAAGAATGATGCTCTCTGCAAGATACTTGATCTATATCAGATTATTTATCAATATTTTTATATTTTACTTTTCTTGATATTTATTTGAATTTACATTTCTCACCAAATGACTTGCCTAAGAACAAAAGTGATATCAAGTGCAAAACAATTCAATAATATTTTTCTTTGTTGTTGTTGACTAAATCTGGTTCTAATACTGAGAAATATTTGCAAATATGACCTTGGAGCAAGGCTGAAAGCAAAAATCAGTGTTTCCCAAGGTATTAAAGCTATCAGAAGGGAGTTCTAGTATTTCCTTATATACACACAATATAAAATTAATCAAGATATGATGTCATGCTTTATTGCAATGTTTATTTTCATTACAATTCACACAGTTCGTCAAGGTCAAAATGACACTAGTTTTACAAAAAATGTAGGATTTGGGTTACATCAATCATTTCTCACGCTTTAAAAAACAAACCATAAATCCTCACAAATTTAGGGCATAACTCTAAGGAACAGATAGTCTCAAAATTCAAACATAAGTGGCAATATTTCTTTTCTTTTTCTTTTTTTTTAAAGCTTCATTGGAAAAAGTTAACTTTTGTAGTTACGTTGAAAAAAAATGCAAAGACCAGGGCAGACAGCCCTTTTTTCTTTAGAAGTTGTAGAGGCCTTTTTTTCAGCAGTGTGATTCCCTGACATCCCCCCACTCTGCCATTCTGCTAAATTTCCTCTCACATCTTCTATATAGCCCCCTCCCACATACACAGGACAGAAGCAGAACAAGTGGAGAAGAAAATGATGAGAGTGATGCCTAGGGAAGACGGCAGCGTGGTTAACATCACAAGATCAGAGGGAGCCCAGAAGCAGAACCTAGAAAAATCCTTTCACAGCATGCAATATAGAACAAAAATCCCCGGAAAACTCAAATGCTACTATTATCATGTTTCAAAACAAGAAAGCTAAGAAAGGTGACAAAAGGACCCAAGAAAGGATTGGACATACTTTCAGGCACCTGTGTGTCGAGTGGGAAGTTTTCATCAGATCCCTTTAATTCTTTCCTTTGATGTATAAGCCCAATCAAGACAATAATATGTCCTTGAACCAAAATGAATCATCTATGATAGACAATCACTGGGTGATAAACAACACGTTTAAAGACATAAACTAGCTCTGTAGGTGGCCTTCACTTACTCCAAGAAAGCTTTTGATTAAAATAAAAACGTATGTGGGAGTAAAGTTGAATGAAGTCACCCACAAAGTCTTATTTCATTTGGAAGACATAAACACGAGAATGAGACCTCTTTACCATCTCCACAAAGGTAGACAGATTGATCAAACCAGCCAGGGAATAAAAAGGAAACAACTTCACTTCAACTGCCTCAGTGTTTTCCAGTTTTAGGAGAGTAATCAAGTGTACAGCCTCTGAATAATTTTCTTCTGCAGTATTCTCAAACTTGCTGGACAGCAAATGGGAGCATCCGTTCAATGGGCTTGGTAAGAAAGCTGAAAAGCAAACCTGACTTAAAGGTGACTTCTGACCTAAATGCAATCTATTTTGAGGCAGCCATCTCAGATCAAAAGATGAGTACTGGGCAAAGCCAAATGAAAGCAAAGAACAAGTGAGGGAATGAAGGACAATGGGAAGCAAAGCAAAGAAACTGGGGCCAGATTTCAGCATGAAGAGAAGTTTTGGTGGGAAGAAATTTCTTCTCACACATATCTATAGGCAGCACTGATAAAAACAGAACTACTGGCTGTCCAGTATGAATGAAAACATGGAGACACTATTTACTGTCCAATGTCTAAACAAAGCAAACCTAACTGTTGGAGATGTGGTCATTATAGAGTTCTGTTAGACCTCTAATATATTATTGGAAAAAATGTCAAAAAACATTTGGAAACAGAGTCACAATGACTAGCAGCACAGTACTTTCTCAGATCTCTCAGCTCAACCCTTTTGGTAAGAGAACCTGAAACTGAGGCCACTGTATCCTTCCTGTGTCAGCAAGCTTTGAAGAGGCATAGAACACTGACCAACCAAAACATTCATTCAAGATCTTTTAAAGCACCACTTCTTACATAGCTACAAGTGAGCAAGATCACAATACCATGGAAACATGGGTGAGGATGGTTCCTCATTATATATTAAGGAAAACTGGTTAAAAAAAGAATGATACCCTAAATTCTAAATAATTGTAATTGTTGCTGTATGACTTTAAGAAAAAGTAAGGGCATAAACTCTCATCTGTTTTTTTTTGGAGTCAAGTATTTAAGAGAGAAAGAAAAGTACTACACCTTTCAAAATTGAAGATTAACTTTAAACTTAAAAGTATGTTCCTATTACCTATTGCTGATACTATCTTTGCATAAATAAATAAAGCTTTTTTTCCAAAAAAATGTAAACCATGAATAAACTAGCATTTTCAAGCTGCAACTTTGTTTTGCAGGTGGATTTGCCGGTATGTAGGGAAAAGACGTTGCTCTAGAATTCTCTGCAATAAAAATTTTTACAAATTGTCCTTTTTTCCCTTGAAAACTTATAAATCAAAATTTTGAACACCAGAAATTAAAGACATATTGAAATGCCTGGGTGTAAATTCTGTCCTCTGGTAGAATCTAAAAATTAAATATTACTTTCTCATTTAGTGTCTTGCACCGAAATAAAAATGAACATAATTAGAAAATTGAACTCAAATTCTTCTTGTGATTAATTATCAAGCCAATCCTGAAAATTGTGTGCAATCAGAAATTAATAATTCTTGATTTGTCTTAATAATAGAGGACTAGGGTGGCAAGAATAACTTAAATCAATATAAATTACACACTTCTATTTAAACCAGTGATTTTCATTTTTTTTCACTTATCAAATAATTCTTATTTTGAAAAATTAAGTGTTGATAAGTACAGAGACTTACAAATATGCTAATAAGCATTACTGTGTTTCTAAATGTTACATACTTGAAGTGTGAAAAAAGTGTTAAGTGCCTGGAGGAACCATCTCTATGGTTATTTTGACCATATCACTTTAAAACTTCAAAAATATTTGGCCCATAAACATTTTGGCAAACCTTTCTTAACACAACATATAGAAGCAAGAACTAAAGAACAAAGCACTGACAGTATCTACACTCACCAATTAGATAAAATCATACTTCATTATTAATATGCTTTTTAGAGAAAGAGACAGAGAATGAGAAAGAAGTGAGAGACAGAGATAAATGATTACTATGGAGAAATATTTTATGAAAATGAATATTAACTATTTTTTATAGAAAAGCAATTATTTCTTATAAGAAGGACACATTTTGGCTCTTAATATTTACTGTAATATTTTCCACTTAGCCATTTTCTCAGTAATTTAGTAGCTTTGTGTGCTTTGCATTCAGCCATTAAAATTTTTGTGAATACAAATTACTTTTTCTTAATGATTTCTTCCATTGTGTTTAAGCCTAAAATATCAGTAATGGTTTATATTGAAGGTACAGCTCTGTGTAGATGTGATCATTGAAGTAATAATTCTTAATTATCTAATTTCAGTTTTTCTTTATTCTTTAAATTTATTAAGAGCTCTAAAAACCTTAGAATTTTGACACAGCATAGTTTTTAGTAAGTTGAAAAGTTACAAACATAATGTTTCCTTGTGCTTCTTATACAAATGCTCTCACAGTTAACTCCTTACATGATGTCTTTGTCATACCAAATAACCATAACTGGTACATAGTTGCTCATCACATTAAAGACTCTTTTTGAATTTTGTACATGTCTCGACTAAAAACTTATTCCATTCAAAATTAAGTTTGGGGTATGAAGGTTGGAAATTGAACTTGAAGTACAGCAACTGCTATTAACCAGTGATCATCTGCCCTGATCTCATCATCATTTCAAAAGGCTATTACAGTATTAATTCAGTTTTTACAAATAAATACATAAATGGTGCATTTTTTTCTTTGACATTTCTTTTTTTAACAACTGAGAAATACATTTATTTTCTGCAATAACAACTGGAATAATGCTAATATATTTCTTATTTATATTATGAATAGTCATATTTTTTAGGGTGATCTGGCTGCGACATCCGTCACTCCACTGATCGCCAGGGTTGATTCTTTGACATTTCAACTAACATACCATGTCACAACAAATTTACACTATCTGTAGACGTTAGACTGATTCTTCTATTGACCAAGACAGTTTTGTGAAAGTGTTAAACGGTGAAATCTTCTGTTTTGTGTTTTGATTAGGATATTTTGCTTATGATCAAATCATTAGATTCCTTCTGAGTTTGTTCTTGCTATTTATTTATCTAATAGGGAAACAATGGAAAATTATAACCACCATAAAAGATTTCTGCTCCCATACTTTGCTGAAGCCATTACAGATCTTGACTGATTTCAAACTATCTCATCCATTTGCTTCAAAGTTTTGCTCTCGCTTTCCCTTTGGAAGGAACATTGTCCTCCTAGTTAGAATGCATCTTTCCCTCACTTTGTTCAGGTTCACTCCACTTTCTTGACCATTAAAAAAAGAAAAGGGGGCTGGAGAGATGGCTCAGTGGTTAAGAGCACCGTCTGCTCTTCCAGAGGACCCGGGTTCGATTCCCAGCACCCACATGGCAGCTAACAACTGTCTGTAGTTCCAGTTCCAGGCAAACACCAAGGCAAATAAATAAATAAATAAAGTTTTTTAAAAAAAAAAAAGAAAAGAAAAAAAAAAAGAAAGGCAGCAACAACCTATTTCACTAGAACAGTCCTTATTCCATTCATTATGCTTACTTAAAAATATTAATTATGTGTATTTATGTGTGCCTGTATAGTATGTGCATGTTCTTGCCAGTGCTGTCCATCAAAAGCCAGGAAAAGGTGTTGGATGCTCTGGAGCTAGAGTTATAGGTGGCTGTGAACTGTCTGTCTTGGATACTGGAAATTGAAGCCCAGTTCATCTTTCCAGCCTAGCCTTCATTTTTGCTGATGGTGTCTTTTTTATTTCATTGTGAGGCTGACATTTGTAATTGTTGCTGTTTATTTTTACATATTTGCCATCATATGCTAATATGTATACATGTGTATTTTCTTTTTCTTCTAGAATGTAATCCTCTAACAACAGACTTAGCTTCAAAATATTTTATATTAACATTATATCTTTAGTACAATTTTTATGTGTGTAAAAGATTCTAATGAAGACATTAGTTGTGATAAAGTTGTATATATCTATTTTACCAGCATTGGGATGCATAAGGATCACAAGCAATTTCTCAAACCATATTTTTGATATTTAATGTTTATTAAAATCAGCAGCATTTTGAAAGCTCCACTTTTTTTCAGGAAGAAAAATAGACTTAAAATGTAAAATATCAGTTGAAGTCACACAATCTCAGAAAAAAATACTGCATGTTGTGTTTTATATGATTAATCTAGCCAATAATATATGAATAAATGTAAACAAAGATGCATGTGGATACAATGCAATACATAAAAAATACAACAAGAAAGAATAACTACTAGGGGATGTGGAAGGACTCCCTAGAGTTGATGGACATGACCTATGAAAGAAGATAGAAAGCCAATCATTTTTCTAGTTGGAATTGTCATGGATTTTTCATTCGTGGTGATGGACAAATGAATACAGACATGTTAGTGTAATTAGAACAACCAATGTAGAGCTCTAATGCTTTAGAATGACTAGCCTTGCATGTAGAAGGTCACTGAGATTTATACATTGTGAATCCAGTTAAATATTGTGTATGATGTCTATTTTATTTGCAAAGTTTTTGAATGATCAACCTTTACAAAAGCAGCTTGAAAATACTGTCCATCCTCAAAACCGTTTTATGAGGAGGGTAAAAATAGTGAGCACAATATATTTGCTGAGAGCAATCATTTTACATGAGATCTCAATTAATACACACCAATAAAAAGGAAATAATTTGAAAATGTTTCTAGAACTACTGGTTTGAGAAATACAAGAGTAGGATCACATAATTCTAGAAAAATGAGTTATCAGAATGGGAATGCATTTCCAAGATTACAACCACTAATGGGAGTTTTATTGGCATAAAAGAGCAGCTCGAGAGGTTGGTAGGTCTTAGAAAAATCTTATGTTTCTGCTTACTTTTGTCAAGAATCTTAGATTTGGAAGAACTTTCCCACTAACATCATCTTCATGAGGGTACTGTTTTTATGTACATGCTCAACAACACCAGAAAGTACTGTACAAATTCCAGATAGTGTATAATGAAAACCCAGAGCCAGATATTGAAGAAAAAAGCTGGAACATCAGAGCGAGGAAACAAACCACAGTCACTTCTCTAGTCCATTGCCTTAACCACTCGGCCACGACTACAAGCACCCACAGTCACTTCTCATCCAGGCAACTTCTTAGGTTGGGCAGGGTCCTCAGCCTGGCTGGTCATGTCTACAGAAGGTATGAATCTTTGCTTCCTCCTCCTTCAATATATTCCCCACCCAGTTGTTTCACTCCTGGGTTCAACTCTGCAAACAGGTTTAGGATTAAAGGTGTGAACTACTATTGTTTAGTTGTTAGGCCTTGGACTCAGAAATACAGAGAGACCTCTGTTTCCTGAGTGATAGGTCACTACTCTGACCTTCATGGCTTGACTGTGGGTGATTTTGTTCTCTAGTATTCCAGGTTGATTTTATTAATTATACAATATATCACCACATGAGAGAAATGGAAAGAGATTTTCCTTAAGGATAAGTTTGTTAGAGGATGTATTTTTAATGTTTTTTCTAATTTATTCCTAACTTGCTATGTAGGTCATATATGTACATATATATACATATATATATAATAATTCACATTATAAATAAGTGACAATCGGAGAGAAAAGTGCACAGTATTAGAAAAGAAAGTCCTTCATGGTCTGATTGCATTGTCCTTCACTAATTGTGCCTAATAATTCATTCAAGCTTTGACACCTTTTTAAAAATTATGCTTTACATCATTTATAAATAACAATAGAAAATTAAAGGCCATATTTTATATTTTGAGTCACTACACTCATTTTTTAAAAGAAAATTTTTGTATATGCTTACAATGATATCAATGATAAAAAATGCTTATGGGATTCTCGCTGTACTATTTCTTACTTTTTAAAATTACTGGATCTTAGATGGCTATTGTTGTCTCAAATAGAAATAATATTTTACTTATAGTATTGAAATTGCTGATATACTTTAAAACTAAGCTTGCCAACTGCCCATCCCTCCTGCCTCTAATATGGCCATTCTCCCCTTCCCTGGAACCACTCTTGTCTTTTGCTCTAGAGAAGTCTGGATTCTGGGTAATTATGGCCTATATATCAGACAATAATATTTGATATATGGCAAGAATATGTGTTTTGAATTCATTGAATTATTGAGGCATGAAAGAGAGTTCTGAGGTTGGGTATATAACAAATAGTGTCATAAAATCAATAAATCTGCTGTCTAAATTGAAAGGAAGGTCTCAGAATGAATTCTAAAATTTAGGTGTCTTGTACAGCCTGATGGATGAAACATACCACATATATTTCCATGGTTCTATTTGTTATAATACCCTTGCATACTGTCAACCTAGTCTTTTAAGCTAATTATTTCTTTACATAAAGAGGGAGAAGCATGGTGTAGGGGAGGGAGGGAGAGGGGGGAGAGGAAAATGGAAAAGAAGAGATGCAAAGATGAGGAAAGTCATTTACAAAGCTGAAGTAGGAAGATAGTTGTGAATTTGAGGCCAGCCTGGGTTGTGTAGTGAGTATGAATTTGTCTCATAAAATCTCAACCCAAACATGAAAATATCAAATTAAATCAAAGCAACAACAAAACAAGCTCAGTGACTCTGCAAAAGAAAATGGAATGAATGCACCACACTGAAAATGAATGTGAGGCTGTAGGCTCACATTCTTCTGATTCAGAAACTTTATTCACATTTATACAAAGAGGATTCCATGGAATGTAGAGAATGTACCAGAACCTTCCTGGTTTCTAACACAAGTTTATGGATTTTAAAAAAATATGTTCTCGCATTGTGCATTGAAAATTACTGTATTGGGTCACTCGAGACTATGATTGGCTCAAAGACACATACTTTGAGAGTCAGAAGAAAGCCAAGAACAAATGCTATCCAGTCATTGACTTTCCAACACTTCATAGTATACAAGAATGTTTGTATAATGACCATTATTGGACAGAGATGACTTCTCCTTCTGAAGCATAGACCATTTTTCTTTATTCTTCAGTAAGTCATTTATCTCCTGTTGGCACAAAAATAAATTGCAACTGTAGACAAATTCACATTTAACATATACAGAAATTGCTGGTTTGTCTTTGTAGGAATCTGAGATTTGGGGACTGGTACAAATTCTTATACACCAGAGTAGTGGTTCTCAACCTTCCAAATGCTACAACTCTTTAATATAGTCTTCATGTTGTGGTGACTCCCTAACTCTAAAATTATTTTTGTTGTTACTTCATAATTGTAACTTTGCTACTGTTATGTTTCATAATGTAAATATCTGTGTTTCCTGAGGGTCTTAGGTGACCCCTATGACAGGGTTGTATGACCTTAAGCGGAGCCTAAATCTATAGTTTGGTGACCACTGTTCTAGACAGTCCTATTGTTGTTAGTCGTATTTCTGCCTCTAACTCTAAGGTTTTTTATCTTCTGCTAGTACCCAGAATTAACATTTAATTGAAAATTCACTCTTATGTCCTTCAAGCTGACACTGAAAACTTTGAAGGTGAATGTATAGAATTAAGTGTATAAACTTCTTATGAATATTATTATGAAAAGAAAGCCTCAAAACTACATAGTATACATAAATATATACCTATGGTATTTATATCCATTCACATCTATATTTATGAACGTACACTAAGTGTAGACTCATTTTGAAGTTGATATATATAAATAATCACATATATGTTTAAAGAAAGTTATGAGAGGTTATACAGCAAACAGTTGTAGAGCATTATTAATCTCTTGGGGAAAAAAAGGCGATCAGACAACTGGGCTAGTAGTGAGGAATCAGGGAGGGGAGTTTGATTTAGGTTTGTTCAGACTTTGGATAAAACCAAGCAAGTAAACATAACTAAATAATAAATAAATACATGTAAATTGTTCAAATCTTTTTGTCAAATGGATTTCCATAAAAATAGACTAATAGTATTTGCTGGGGAAAAGAGACTCTATGCATAAAATTCCGTTAGCAGGATTATTCCCATGCAAAGAGATTTATCATTATAAACAGATCTGAGATTTGTGAGTTTATGAGGAATTAGAATCTTTGAAGAGGATTGTAAAAATCATTGAACATTCCTTGGTATAAGTGGGGATGTTTCATAGTCTAAGTGCTGTTTTGGTAAAGTCACTTCAAAGTCCATATTTGGAAGCATCTAGCGAACTATTGCATTCTTTTTTTGTTTTAGGAATACAATTTTAATACATCATTCAATGTGTCCTGTGCATTTGTTAATTAGAACAGCTATTTGAAAAATAAAAAAGAATAGCTATTTGATTTTGTCTGCAGTTCTCTTTATCTTGGACTTGATTGCACTGCTGCTTCTTCAGTATATTCTACTTCCCTAGGAATCTTCATTTGTTGAGCATTTACTAGCTGGTTTGCACACTTCCTATTTTATTCTCACACCATACCGCTGTGTGACACTGTCCCCTGTTCCTCCGTTCATTACAGTGTCCCTGGAATATAAACTAAGTGTAAGGTTTTTGTTAACATTCTTCTCTGCTACCAGCCTTATCCAATGCTAAATTCATCTTCAAATATTTCAAAATTTATTTTGTAGTTCTGGCCTTTCCCATAACCCCCACTCCATAGCAAGCCCATTCTTCAGATTAAAGTGATGCTTAGCTGGCTTTTTTGGCATGTGTTTAGGATGCTGTGTGCCTGTGTTTAGGATGCTGTGTGCCTGTGTTTAGGATGCTGTGTGCCTGTATTTAGGATGCTATGTACCTGTGTTTAGGATGCTGTGTGCCTGTGTTTAGGATGCTGTGTGCTTGTGTTTAGGATGCTGTATGCCTGAGTTTAGGTTGCTGTTTGCCTGTGTTTAGGATGGTATTTGCTTGTGGTAGCCAGAGGCCAACTTTGGACCTCTTCCTCCCCATATTTCTTCCAGATAGAATCTTTCAATGAATGTAGGGCTCATCAGTTGCCAAAGCTGCCTTTTCACTGAGCTCTGGGGATCCACAGTACAAAGGGTATAGAAGTAGACAACTGCATCTAGCTTTTCTTATGGCTGGTAGGAATTTCAACTTAGAGCCTCATGCTTGTGAGGCAAGCACCTTATCCATTGAACCATCTCTCCCAGCCCTGTGAACCTGGTCATTACTAGTACTGTTTATTTCACTGATATTCCTTAACTTGCGTGATGCCATTATCACAAGGGAGACCACCAAGATAAAAATAACACAAAACAAAAATCAACTTTTGACTTTCAACCCTTTCTCTTATCAAGTGCCTTCCCTTTGACCTTAGCTCATCTAAGGTCAAACTGTCTCTTCCTTCTCCACAGTCCCTTCCCCCTAACTCCATCTATTATCACAGCCTTATTAGCCCCTGGTGCTAGACACTCACACCCCTTGCTATAATTGCAGCTCTAACTTTCTCCCTAATCTCTTCCTTCTTCCTACTCATCTTCTACCCTAGTTATTTAAATGGCCCCTCCACTCCCACTTCCTGCTTTAAATTATCACATAGAATAAAACCTAAATTATGTGGCATTAAAATCAACAACAACAAAATATAACGCAATAGCAAACATGGGGCTATCCAAGCCACAACTTGAGTTTCTGTTCTCTCTTTCTATCATTCCATTCTTGTCCAGCTGTTTCTCTGGCAGGGCATGCTCAGCATTCTCTAGTCTTATCACATTCTGTGATCTCTGCCCATCAAAGATTTACAAATGCCATTACTTCTGTCCGAATGACACTCTTTTCTTTCCTGTTTCGTTTGAAGATTCACTCAGATGACATTTCTTACCCAATTCTTGTCTTATCCCAACCCTCAGGTTGCTGCACTCCTAAACAGGTTTCAAGCTCTTCCAAACAATCTCACCAATCTCTTAAAGATTTATTCATGTATGATGGAGAGATGGCTCAGAGGCCAAGATGACTTGCTGCTCTTGCAGAAGAGACATTGAATTCCCAGTATCCACGTGCATGTTGAAAACCACTCATAACTATAATTTAAAGGATCTTTGTCCTATTTTGACTTTTGTGGACACCAAGTCACACATGGTCAAAATGTACATATAAAATAAATAAATCTAATAAAACTTTAAAAGGATTTTTTCATCATTTATTTCTTTTATTCTACAGTGTCTTAAGGGTCAGAGCCAACAATAGTTTTTCTTGTCTTTGCAATGCCTTGAAGGAAACAACCTCCTAAAAGGTGTGTGTTCAACTGAATTGACATCCTGAGGATGTCCAGGTGGTAGGTGCTGAACAAAAGTGTAGAAAAGGCAGCATCGGTGTGAGGAGACCAAATTTAGGTAATTTTGGAGAAGGGAAAAGAAATTTGTGAAAAATAGGTATTTAAGACAGAAGAAAAACTTGCCTCAATTGCTGACAGTTTGCTGCCCAAACTGAACAAGCAGCATACAAAAAAAAAAAAAAGCATTTGCCAAGATTTTCCAAGACAAGGAAGGACAGTCCTTCAAAATTCCTGCTTCACAGAAAGGTCTGTGAAATATTTTATGCCTCTAGGCCAAAGTTGGATGCCCCAGCATTACATAAGAACCATGAGGTCATTGCCCAGACAACCAGATGCAGCTGTCATTTCTTACTTTTGGAAGTCATTTTCTCTGCACTTGCTCTTTACGTAAGTAATATTTTATCTTTCTTGGGACTCTAATGGTGATTGAAGACTAGATAATTATAGTGTTATAGTTTTAATTGTTATGAAATTGAAAAATGAATCCTACAAAGGAGATGCAAAGTTATAAGGTTAAAAAACATAAAAGCTTAATCTGTTAATCTAAAAAATATTTTAAGGTCTACAAAGATATTTTTAGACATTATAAAAATGATTTAGGTATAAAACTTTTAATTCATCAGGATATGATAGGTAGTAGAGTATTTTCTTCAAATGACAAATGAAGATGGACTGGACATTGTGAATTTGATTCTTGCTTGATGATTGTTCTTATTACATATAGTTTAATTTGTTAGATTTAAAAATCTTTCCTTTTTATTTAGACAAAAAAGGAAATGCTGTGGAATAATTTTTTTGTGCACTGTGAAGATGTGCCACTCAGATTGGTTTAATAAAAAGCCGAATGGCCAATAGTTAGGCAGAATTTTGGGAGCTGAGAGGACACTAGGAAGAAGGTGGAGTTGCCAGGAGACTCAGAAGAAGCAGGTCATGTAGCAGATGAGATAATAAATCACAAGCCATGTGGCAGTACATAAATTAATAGAAATGGACTAATTTAAATTATAAGGGATACCTAAAAACAAGTCTAAGCTATCAGCTGAGTGTTCATAATTTTAGAAAAGACAGAAGAACAGCCAGAAGTTATATTTTTAAAAATGTCCATGGACAGAATAAAAAGAAAGAGCTAACTGAGAAAACATAGTGATCCAAGTTCAGATAAGTCACAGAGTAAAAAAAGAAAATGTCCCATGAGTGCTAAATTTCCAAAGGACTGCAATGGCTTGAATGTTGCATTTTCAAAATTAATTTAGTTCACCAATTCAGACTATTCTCTCAGAATTATTGAACATATGAAGGTAACAAGTACCTTTATATGTGAAGTGATTTACATGTCCCTCTCTCTTGGGAATGTTTTATGAACTGTTACTCCTCTTGGAGAACCTTGGTGCTCTGGGTTTGTTACTCAAGAAAGCTGGTGAGCATCAGGATTTTGAGCTTCTCATATTTTACCTGATTGGAAAGCCAGAATTCCATGAGTAGTAGTAACAAGCTGCCAAGAGTTTCTAAATCTTTCACAAATAAGGAAATCAACACACCCCATCACTCAGGCACCTTTTAAGGGAGCAGTTATGATTTAGACTGCCAATTTTGCCAGACAATAGTAGTCTAATGGAGATGATTTGAAACCCTTTCTTATTTTAATAAAGAGAATATTTTGGAGAGATACCAGAATGTTATGCCGTCCCAAATTTCTGAATTCACAAGAAAAGAGATGTGTCTTAACTATAATTAATAAACCCATGTTTTCTTCCTGAGTGCAGTGTGCTTTCGCTGCTGTCTCATAGTACTTGCTAGTTGATTGTGCTACAATTTGATGTTCTGTGGATTTCTCCCCCCCCCCCAGTTCACTAGCAATAGCCTCTGACAATATTTGCTGAGCACGGTATAAGCATTTTTAATCTGTTCTCTCTCTGTCCATATTCTATGTATAACTGAACTGTTTTAACACAGATTTTATCACATGGGAGGAAAGGACAAGATTTCTCACATCAATATTATACTCATATATTCCACAGAAATATCAGCAAACTTTCTTCATATCTGTTATCCAGGGTGGGTTCTGGGTGATAATGGTGGTTACAATGAAACAAAGATATACACATATATGTGTGCGCATACACACGTAGCTCACTTGAGAGACATAGAATTTTGCCCAGTTAGGTGGAAAGAAGAATCAAAATGCAAGTTAGAAAATGTTCTAAGTGTAACTATTAAAGTAAATTGACATATTGCAAACATAAAGCTGGATAGCGTTTTTCTCTCTTGATGTTTAGTGTAAGATATTAATATTTCATATATATATGTATATGCTCACACATATATGAGTTTCTCCTGTAACCTTAAGGAATTCCTGAACCATAAACTATCCCTGAGAATTGATTCCACACTTCCTCAAATATGACTTTTCATAAGGCCAGCTCCTTTAAAAATATAACATTTCATATATTTCCCAGACTACCGTCAAATCTGTTGCATGCAAACATAATACTTTTACTACTTTTTTAGCACATGGTGTTGAGAGGGAAAATTTTAATATATCTCTGTGATATCTACATTAATGCAATGGTGGAATATTGAAACCACTTTTATCTGCCATGTTTCTCAAATGAAAGTGGCAGCTAATTTTTATGGTAGTTAAACTGTGAACCTGGCTCACAATCTTGCTTCTGTGGCTGTGCCCCTATGGTATTATTAAGGCAGTAGGCTTTATTCTTCCTCTTAGACTTTCAAAGTTGCTATGGATATAAGAAGCCTATCATGTGGCCATGTCTATACCAGAAAATGTGTGCAGCAAATTCTTAATGGAATTCACAGGCCTTTCAAGAGATTGCAGTAAAATTTCCTGGCATTTCCAAGGCATGTTACAGTGAATTTGCTACTCTACCTGTTGCAGGTCTGGCTTTCTGTCTATCTTATAACTTCATAGTTAACACACCCATGTGTGAATTTTCTTGGGGTGACTGAAGGCCATCATTCAAATCTGAGGTAAACACAGCAACAGTAAATTTTTCATAGAAACTTCCTGTTAGCAGTAGTAACTTTCTATGAGAAAAAGGATCTGCCGATAAGCAAACTTCTGTTGCGAATGTTTGAGTGGCTTGGAAAGAGATCATGCTCAAATACCCTTATGCTTTTATGTGAATCAGGCGTGCCAGATTCCTTGTTGCAATGCTGATAAACTCTTGTAGCAACCACAGTCAACAATATCTTTTCTTTAGCTGTCCTGATTCAATGAGTGACATTCACTGTTAGTAAATCCCCCACAGAGTAACTTGAGCGTATGTGTGCCATGCCACAATGCCAGTAATGACAAGATCCTGAGGGGATTTGAAACCCTACCTCAACAAATTTATTTCTGTTTTTCAACATATATTCAAAGCAACACTTGGGCATTGTAATGCGATTCTTGACAGGGTAAGGTAAATTCATCATGCTAAACTGAAATGTTTCTGGCAGATGTCTACTCTGTAACAATCAAATTGAGTGTACTGTAATATATGACAACTGCAGTGCTACCTCTAGTTGTAAAACTTACAAGTATAATACTTTATTAATGCAAACCTGGAATGCAATTACACAATGCATTATCCCACCATGTTTTTTCATTTAGAAAACTTTTTGCAGACAGCTTGCCAACTTCCAAACAATGGAAATTTTTTAAATGAAGGCAGGACAAGAAAGAAACTGCAACCTTTACATTTCAAAGATATTCAGGCATTTTGATACTTTTCAAAATCATATGCCTGTTGAAATTAAGAAAGCATAAAAGTGAAATGTTTTCTCTTATTAAATATTAACTTTTGCTCTCCATGAAAAAAGTCATTTGTCCCAGATGAATGCTCTTCTTTAGAGAAGAAATGATTAAAATGCCAATAGTTAGTAGTGAACTCTTAAAGTGGATAATTTTTGCAATAACCTAAATATGAACACCATCTATATACTTCAACATAATTTATTGTAGTTTATCTCCAGCACCTAAAACATATTTTGTTTTTTAAAAAAAAGATGGCATCTAAATGAATGGCATCCTTTTGACTTCCTAATAAATTCAAAGGCTCAGCATGTGACTTCTGGTTTATGGCATGTTCAGTCAAAACAAAAACACTCATGGGATCAAAACACAAATCTTTTAAGTGTCCACCACATGTAGCTTTTCTATGGTATAGTTTTCAGACAGCAACAATTCCTGTTGCTTTGCTTCTGATACTTTCAATAACTATTTCAAAATGTGTATTTGTTTGAACAAATAAGCTGCCAGTTCCTTTTGATGACCCAGGTGACAGAGATAAATTGAGTATCTGCCAGAGGACCCACATCCTGATTCTCTTTAAGTATCTAACTCTCTCAGTAGAAGCAACTCCTGACATTACTTCTCTCTAAAAAAAATCCACCAAGTGGTGTTCTTTTGCCCTGATAGCTTCTCTTCTTTGACCTTATTATTCATGTTCTCAAAAGACTGCCTTCGAAGTCCTTAAGTATATGCAACTCAAATTTAGCTCTTTACATTTGAAATTAATTATTTTGAAAAAAATCACTGTTTTTCATTCAATGTCTCAGTTACACTTTAATGTGAATATTGAATAGTTAAAACAGGTTTGAGGCATTTTATTGAGACTATGGAAAAATAATATATGGCATCTAGAACTCCAGTCAAGTTAGGCAACCTTTCCAGGACAGTAAACAACCTCTCAGAACAATACAACATTGAAAAACTTCCAATTGCAAATTTGAATCAGGTGGTGTAAAAAAAGACAGAGACAAAGACTGGCAAGAATAGAACTTTGGAAACTTTATTCACTAATTTTATTGCTTCTGGAGGCCAAGCAGAGATATAAGTCATCCAGTAACTAAGACTGGTGCCTGCAACTGGAGCTACTCAGTGCACTAGTTACAGAATTATTCACACTTCGTCAATTGACTAGTTACCAGTAAATAAATGGTTAGTTATTGGTTGATATAGTTTTCATAGGTCAAAGTAGAGGAGTGAATAACCCAGTAGAGACCTTTCCTGTTAATACATATTCTTCTTGTAAGTTGCTTAGTCTATGTCTGATATTTTGAATGTTTAAGTTTTCATAGTGTACACTTAAAACCAACGGCTGATACTTGACCACCTTTTCCCTTCCAGCCCCTCTGCATATTCTTGTCCATGTCACTTGCTCATTTTCTTTTCTCTTCTCTCCCATTCACCCCATCTCTACTCATCTCACCCAGCATTTACTCTGTCCCTAAACTCACCCCACCCTGCACTTTTGGTTTACAGAGAATGTTAGTAGATTAGAGAACTGAAACATTTCATTCTAATTTGTCTCTGAAGATCCATCACTAGATCACCATCTGCACAGCCATGGTTACCATACAAACTTATCGGAATTTTGACAAAAGTACCCAATGTTGGTGAGACTGCTTTATGTACCTTCAAATCAAACATCACGTAGAGGAAAATGTGCCCTTCATGTCTTGAAACAGTGATGTTCTTCTCAAACTGTGATGTACTCCACTTTATTTCACATTCATATAGTTCATATGACAATACAAGACACACTTAACAAATCCGTTCGTGTAGGACATGCTTTCGATTATTTTAATTTCCAAATAGTCTTAATTAAAGACCCAATGGCCTGTACATGTCCCTGCAAAGTCTCAGTACAAGTGTGCATCATCATTTGGATAAGTAAATCAATGCACAATCTTTTCAAGTTGTGCTTTGTCACCTCCAGCCCACCATCCATATTCCTTCCTTGATATAATGCAGCAAATATGAATTTGTTCTTATCTTGTACTCATTTAGTATCATCAGAAGCTTCATATGCCCTGCAGGAAGAGGTCCAAACATTTTCAAAAAGCATTCCTAATATTACCTATTGTGGCTCAGCTCTGCTTCTAACCTCTACTCCTTCATCCTAACAATTACCACATTTTCATAATGTTCTGATGACTATGAACTTTCTTCAAATCCCAGTAGAACTATTTCCACTTTTGACAGAAGATCTGAGTTATCAGAAGGAGCCTATCCCTCTCATCCTTCTGCTCTCCTGGACATTCTGCCCCTCTCTATATTATGGTTCGTTCAAACTCAGAACTTGTTGACAAACATCATAATCACAGGGTTGTGTGTGCATCTGTGTATTCATGGGTATGGAGGCAGAGAACAATGTCCACTATTATTTCTCATGCACAAACCAGTGTTTTTTGAGACTGAGTCTCTTATTGGCATAGGACTTGCCAAGTAGGCTAGGCTTAGTAGTCAATGACTCAAGGAGTCACCTGTCTCTGCCTTTTTTGCACAAATATTTGGTGCCATCATGTCACTTTTTGACTCAAAGAGACTTACAAAGATGATTAATAGATTTTCTTTAACTTTGTGAACAACTGAAGTGGCAATAACCTCGTTAGTCAGCATGAACCTCGTTAGTCTAACCTAGCTAGTTAGACCAGAAACAGGAGTGAACTGATACCTATTTTATTTTAAAAGTGATATAATCACTGAAGGCAAGCACACACACACACATTATTACCATTGTTAAGTTTACTTAAGTACCCTCAAAAGTACACTTATGGTATTATTCATTTCTAGTCTAGGATTTCTGCTACAAATATGCTCACATGTGCTGAGGCAGAATCATTTTAGATTGTGAGAGAAAGTAAATCTCCATTACAGTTAGGGATCTTACAACTTTCTATGTCAACCCAGATGTAAACTGGACCATTTTGATGTTCTCTTTTTGGCTTCCTCTAACCAGTTTTAATACTATCAATGATGGTATTAAAGATGGGTGGTGGTTAAACCAACATTGTTGAAAAGCTATCTGCCTATTGTCAGACTCATTCTACATTTAACTAGCTGTCCATGATAAAGAGACACAAACACCCAAGGGATTTTTATTATTTATGTTTTGAAAGAAATTTAGAAATACACAATAAAATGACTGGATTCAGGCATGTGCTTTTGCACACATGCAAACTTACAACCTCATTAGTCAGGACACTGACCAGAAATAGATGGCTCACTCTGAGGGCTTAAGTGAAGGAAGTTTTATAAATGATTGTTTGCATTAGAGTAATCAGTTGTAAGAATATGAGCAAGGAGACTAGAGTATTAGAAACCAACCAATCAGAAATGTTAAGTTGCAAAGCCTGGAGAAGGAAGATGATGTATTTCTCAGGAATCCACAGGAGAAACCCTGGGCAGAAGGCTTATGTATAGGCAGGAAGTCATTCTACTGCCTATCAGAAAGGAGCCAATACGCACAGTGGGAGTTAATAACTGCATTCCTTCCCCCTTTGGTGTTTCTACCAGTGTCAACCATCCACAGATACCCACCGAAAGCAAAGCACATAAGAGAGACAGAGGTTTTAAAGCTGTATTGAAGGGTATATAGAGGCTGAACTTAACTTGGTTAAAAGGCAACAATAATAAGCACTAGTCAGTAATCCATGTTAGGCTGGCTGACTCAGTTAAGGGTTAGTACATGCAATGGCAGTTAAGCATTCTAAGTAGATGATTTTATATGTTGTTGAGAATCTAAACCAGTTTAACCATTCAAGCTAGGAAGTATGGAAGATAGAAAAACATTACAGATAAGATTTCATGTCCAGATTCCAGGTTGAAGAACAGTGGTGATCAAATCTGTTTATTCTACTAAACAATCTGTGAGATTTCATAAGACATGGGCTGATACAAAGACATGATCCAAGAATACAAATTAAGTGTCCTTGGTTTATCAGTAAAGAAAGTATTACTTTGGGAAGGAAATCTAGTTATTTGTCCCAGGTTTTTTGTCTGTAAAATGGAGGTAAAAATGTGTATATCCTGAAGAACTGTAGTGTTGAGACGATCAAATAAAAAAATGGATTTGGTTTCCTTTTGAAAAGCTTAACAAGCCCTACAAATGTCAGGCACTATCACTTCTGGATGCTATCTCACAAAGCTAGTCCCTGGGTATGTGCTTGCCAATCATCACGTGCTGTCCTTTGGACTATCTTCGCTTAACACATGGAGCACTTCACTCAACTCCAACTGAAACATCACACACAAAAGAAAGATAATCAGTGAGGAAATCCAAATGTGTTGGCAGTACCACTGCATGTTAAAAAGAAAGAACGAAATTCACATTGAACTTCATTTCTGCCATGCATAACTCCTCTTTCCATAGGTTCTATTAACTTCAAAGGGAGCTCCATGCATGTAAATGATTATATTTATTGGATGCGCCAACTCCTTCTTATCCTCCGGGCACAATTAGAAATATCATAGAAAATGAGTGTTAGAGACTTGGATCCATATTTGATATTCTATGGGAAATTTCCCATCGTTACAGATGTTAAAAATCCTGCCCAACAGTCCAGCTATGAATTTGTAGTATTCACCCTTTTATATCCTTGGAGTTATTTTTTCCCTGTGGTTTTAGAATGTTCTTACAATAAAGGAAACTTATTCTCTTCATATATGTATAGAGTAGTGATAAGTTTTGGTTGATGTCTAATAAACTTGGTCTAATAATACAAATTTAGACTGCATAGGCTCTTTCTCTAGGACTTGTTAGTGCCTCCCTAATATTATCCCATAAACATAGCAACTAAGTTTCTACTTTCATTTTATTCTGGGAACTGCTATCAGAGTCATTGTCCATGATCTACATCCTATGATGCTTCGTTTAATATTGAATCCACCAGACTATATTGTGATTTCAGGGTTCATTGTAAATTCAGGCATTAGCAATGTTCTTGTTCGTGAGTTTTCTCTGGGAGGAATCACTTGAATTAATGAAAACTCTTTGATGTGTACAGAACACTGTGCCTTTTTTTTTTTTTTTTTAGCAATTTGTTGTTTATTCACTCTGTATTCTGAAGTCTTTCAGCTAATAATGGAAGAGTCTCCAAGATTGATACTGACAAATAACTTAATGTCCTCATTATGTTCTATCAGTAAATATAAAGATCCTATAAATGTTACAGATATCTGGCCTTAGCAATACTGTAGGTGTGTGTGTTTGTGTGCTTATAAATTCACCTAAGAGGACAAGGTAATATTCAACTTTACACTCTTTTAAAATGTCACATAAACGGAAAAATGAGCCGTTAAAGTTAAATATATTAAATCACTATGAGAGAATGTTCTAAATACATGATGGAAATATCTGTACTGAAACATACCTACATATAATTGATGGATTGAATGATGCAAATACGCCTATAACCGCTTTGATAAGAAATTACTGACAAAAATTCTTTTCAGTCTACCTTGTAGACCAGCAAATAAACGACATCAAAATCATTTAGGTCTATCTTGAATTATTTGCAATAAATAAGTAGAGGCTAACTTTAGCAAATATAAGCAAAAATAATCTTAAGTCCATATAGCAATCACATTTCTAGTGAAAATATGTGTGAGTGGGTATACTTTGAAAGGAAAAGTCCTACTCCCAGTGTCATAACCAATTAAATTCTCCAGGTAATGACCCCATTTGCATAGTGAGCGGAACCCACAAGTGGGAATTTTAATGGGTACGCCACCTGAGTACAGTAATTGAGAGTGACATAACTTGAACTAGTTTTGTGCTTACCTCACTGAAAATTCTACTCGGATTATTTTGAATGTCAAGCTACAAGTCAAATTCCAAGATGATGGATTTGTTCTTTTTTAAGCACCAAGTTTGAATAAAAGAAATGCATTGCATATCTTTGCTTTAACTAATCTGTATTTCTGTTTCTTCCTATTGCTTCATTTTCTTCAGTGATTGGAATTTAATTTTATTCATTAATTTGTGAATAATTAGATAAAAAGAAATAATGTCCTCAGAGACTAAATTGCTTTTGGATTGCAATTTAATGTACTTTTATCAGAATATATATTATATAGTTAAACTCACATAATAGTTTACTAAAAGGTAATCGTGTAAATATGTCCAATTATTTTGTCTGATGATCTAAGGAAGTCTAATGTAGGACTGTTCTGGGACATTTCATTGTCCCTTACCCAGATGCTGATAAAACACACTTTCTATAGAGCTGATCAGAGATGGCTTGTCAGCTGAAAGTATTACTTCTAAGATATTCTCTGTATCTCTCGGGTACTATTCATGTCTTGAAAGAACTGTGCACTCTGATTGAGGGATCATATGATGGCCACATTAAATTATATAATAAAGGAGATTTTAAAACTCCAAGAGTCAGACACATGATGAACTATGCTTTCTAGGTTTTAAGGTGACATTTCAAAACCTCTTTTGTTTCACTCTAAGATTGCTTTCAGTAGTTTGTAGGTGTTTGACACTACTCACCCACATCTGTAATTGGCATAGCATCCAGCAGACAGGCTCTGTACATCTTTACACTGCAACCTACCAAGTTAAGAAATGTATTGGTTCAATATAAAACAGCAGGCTGTTTTTAGACATAGTTACTAGTGCACAAGCTTTAAGATGGCTTGGCTTCATCCTATAATGAGATCTTTTGGTTCCCTGCTCACCAGACTTTCATTCCTTTGGAAAAGGCTATGAACTATGTCAAGGGCTTAGAGGCCTTTGTCCACCCTCTTTCTTGGCTTTGGAATGTAATTCCTTTGCTTCTACCCCTTTATGCATCAGACAGAACTTAAGAACCGTTTCCATTTTTCAAGTTAAACTTAGAGTTTCTGTGTGTGAATTTGATTTTTGCTATTTAAAGGAAAATAATTACTTTCTCAATGAAATTTCACCAAAGGGGCTGCCTGGAAGTAAATACCTGTTTGTAGAACTCTGCTTTGCCTGTTGTCTTCAACAGATGTATCTTTCACTCTAGGTGCCTAATATGTCAAAGGATTGGGCTTCATAAAATGATTCCTTCGTAGCCAGATAAATAATTCTTGGTTTACATTTATCAAATAGGATAAAGGGAACATCCCAGACAGAAATGATGCACAAATAACAGAATGTGAAGTGCAAGTTACTGTTCAACTGGGAGACATGGGATTCTTATTTGACATTTGACTGCTTCTGAGCCTTAGTTGTGGCTTTTGTGGAAAATATGCTTTGTCCCAGTATGGGAAGAACAGTGTGGGACATGTCTGTGCCCTAAAGGATTCTGCTTTTAGCTGGAATTTGGTCATGACTTTGACCTTCACATCCATATTAGCTGCTGATATTATTAAAATTTGATCATGTAAGTAGTATTTTGAGACACTGTCCTTCATTTTTTAAAATGCCTTATTTATTTTTATTTATTCATTTACCTATTATATATGTATGAAAGAGGAAGAGAGACTGCATGCGTGTATGAAGGTACCAAGGAAGGCCAGAAGAGGGTGTCAGATCCCCTGAAACTGTGGTTATAAAGGTGGTTGTGAGTACCCTGATGTGGGTGCTGGTAATCAAACCTAGATTCTTTTACAAGTGGGTGCTCTGAAAAAATAAGAAAGTGCTGATAACATTGAGCCCTTTCTCTAGACCAGGGGCACAGATTTTTAAAGGAAATTGTGCTGCTGACATTGTTCACTGAAAATTTTGCAATGGGAAGATAATGGCAGCCAGTGGTCATTTTTAATACGAACTTCCATACTAGGACTGTATGTTCACTGGAAATTTTGCAATGGGAAGATAATGGCAGCCAGTGGTCATTTTTAATACGAACTTCCATACTAGGACTGTACCAAATGCCGCTGTTTCCATAACGTTTTTCTATTTTAAACCAAAGCTCTAATAATAATTTTTAATAGTTAAGCAACAATGGAAGACTCAGGGGTGGAGTTAACAATGTTTTCCTCAGAGATGTCAATCTTCTTTCTTGGGCTGACACTTCCTGAGCATCATGTCATTTCCTTGGGGTACCTAATACCAAATCAAGCACATAGAGAACACTCCCAGAGGTGAATACTGCAAGTATTCAAATACTTGAATAAGCAAAAACAAACAAACAGTTAAAACCATAAGTAGATGTGGAGCAATCCCTAGCAATATGTTAACTGTTGTTTCAAAAAGAAGTCAAGTCGGTATGCTACTGTATTAGTATAAGAGGAGGAGAAGAATAACCCTTGATGAAATCTTATTGTTTCCTAGACAAGACTAAACAATGCTACAGGCCTTTAAATCACAAGAAATTGAAGGGGAGGAACATTTTGAATAGTGTTAAATTAAGAATCTTAGCAGGGTGATTAATATGTTACTAAATATTAATTTTATATTATTAAATATTAGTAAATAATTGATTAGGGATATGGATAACTCTCCACATTAAGTAGCATTGCAGAAGGTAAGCTATATAGTTCCTTGGCTAGAGCCTTGTTTGTTTGGCAGTGATGTGTGGTGTATAGAACTTTAGAATCTAGAGCATGGAGTTCTTATGGATTGAGGATGGCAAGTTATATTGACAGCCATACCACCCTGAACGTGCCCAATCTCTTCTGATCTCGTAAGCTAAGCAGGGTTGGGCCTGGTTAGTACTTGGAAGGGAGAATGGTTGTCTTGGCTACTTTTTGATCAGTCCAGATAATACTATCCAAGTAGTATTAAATTGATTACAGTAGCCCACTGTGATGAAACAAAGTTATTTGGGAGTTATTAAAAGGAGGAAGGGGAAGGGAGGCTGTGGTCGGGATGTACTGTATGAGAGAAAAATAAAAAACAAAAGCAAACCAAAAAACTTTCTCATGAATAGTAATATCATTTTTTTTTTTAAATCACAACTTGAAAACATCTCCAAATATTTGCCATAACTGTCTTAGGTGGAAAGACTTCTGACAATGGAATTTTATGTAAAATGCATCAAAGCATCAAAGGTGATAGTCAGTTTTCTAACTTGGAATACTTGTGTTTGTCTTTCAATGTCAGCATATCCAAAATAGTTTCTTTAGTTTCATGAATTAAAACAAATTCCTTAGGTAAATAAATGAAACAATCTACTGAGAAAACGAATACTGGTGAGTTGTTCATGACTAATTCCATCACTTAGAAAGAAAGAAGGAGAGGATAAAAAAGGGGGAAAGAAAGTGGATGTAATGAAGAAAGAAAAATAAAGAAGCTTATATTTTTACATGCTGTGGATATTCAAAAGAACACTCTATTTTGATAAAATAGGACAGGTATGACTTGTGGATAAAATATCCAATATATTTCTCAGTTCATTAGTGGGTATGAGTCTTGTGATCTGCATAAAGAGTCTGCGCAAGGGAGACCAGGAAATTTTTCAGGAAGAGATATAAAAGGGTAAAGAAATTCTTCATGTTTTACATTATCATTAAGTCATTTAAATATAAAGCAACTAATGTATTAATTAGAAATAAAAGAATCTTAAAGCACAATAAAGAAATCATTTAATTTTAAAATATCCAGGATAATACACAGCTCCAGTTTGAAAATATGACACATTTAAGAAGAGACTGAATGTCTAACTATAAGCTATAATAATTGGTCTTGATGGCCATAGGATTCAATAAAACATTACATACCCAAACTCTGAAATATATTGAAACTGTTTTCACATTTGCCTATCTTTTTTTTTTTTAATTAAACAAGATGTCTTAAGGACCTGCTCGCCTGGAATAGAGGGTTGAAAAGAAGTCCTACTTGCAAAAGTATGGAAATTAAATTCTGGTATTCACTGATGTTCTCTATTACAGAAAAACATTTCAAATGCACTATCATTTTCATTGCAAATCAGAGCAGGGTATGTTCAAGCATCAGACAAGCCTATTGGTTAAACAGTCTAACAGGACAATGAGTCAAATATTCTAACAATATTTAGGAGGCTTACCTAAAAACAAATGTTCTTCTTCATCCTATGACATAATCACAAGCAAGCTAACATCTGGTATATGGAAATGTTAAGGTTCCCATTATACTTGACATAACAAATGAAGAGAGAAGCTGTTCATTAACATCATATTTAAGCCAACATTTTATGTCATATGCATGGGTAAATTACACTAGAAGAGCTATCCAGTTGCTTTTCTTTTTCAAAGAATATTTAAAATAATAATTTAATTATAAGCTAGGCTTACTCTCAATGGAAAAACATTTGAGACATACTCATTCTTCACATGAAAAAAAGTTCTAGTCTTCTAAAAGTCTAAGTTGGTTAAAAGCTTCCTAAAATGCATTGACTTAACAATGTGATATTCACCAAGAACCACTAAACCAAATACACTTTCAAGAGCCTACAAGAAATTAGTCAATGCAACCAGATTTTAAATCTGAAGAGGAAAAAAGTTTATGGGAGGATGCGTGTAAAACCAAATACTCCCTTTCATGAGCATATAGTCATGATATAGTTAGTCTAGTCACAGACACATTTCTTTATACTTTCAGTATAACGTGACACATTGGCATAATTTAACATACAATTGGAATAATGATATCTGGTGATGGTGCTGGACACCTGAATGCCTCCTGTAGTGGATGCAAGGTATACATGTTTATGAAATACAAGACTGTGGCTACAAGCCAACCAAAATAAATAGATCCCCCCACCCCCCCCCGACAACAACATAAAGAACCAAATCTTTGAAATATAAGCGAGCTTTGGAAAAACCCCAAATCAGAATACTAGAATTTATTTAATCTTAAAAAAAACTCATTTAAATCAAAGTTGTTAAAAAGTGTTCTACATTTTTGGTAAAATATAGTTATGTTAAAAAGGTATTATGTTTTCATTAAAATTTATTACACTGAAATTATGTGTAGAAAAGTGCATATTTGCATTGGTTCTGATTTTATAGTTTTACGAAAGAAGTGCTGCTGAAATGTGCAATGAAGGCACATTCTTTTCACTTGTTCAGAACACAGACAGTTTAGGCCATCCACCTTAAACATTTTTTCTAGATTTAAGTAGCTCATCCAAAGGCATCCACAATGCCACATCCTCCTTCAAGCCTTCCTCAATAACCTGTTCTTCACTTCTGTTTGTTTCTATAGCCTCTTTCTTTTCCAGTCCAGACACAAGAATGTCTTATGACCTGGTTCATCTTTTATAACTTCTGTTTTGCCCTCCTCCACTGTCCCGCCTGATTCTCTGAGTGAGGACAGAATGATCTTCCTCAGTGCCCTTTGGGCAGAACACAGGAGGTGGAAGCACATGGAAGACAAGAGTCCCACATCTGTTTGTGGTTCTGCCCAATGTGTGTGCATACTTAGAATAATGAATGTTCACTTTAAACCTCTAATAGATAAACATCAAAGATAAGTGATCTGCTTTAAATACCTAGTGAGCAATGTTGTGTTTAGAGCAAAGAGCTGCTAAGAATAATTAGGAGAAACAGATATGTCAATAGAAAGAAGACAATCAACATTTTTGGGTGTGTGCCTACATGTCTTCCAATTATTATCGTCTATGAAGAAGCTTTAAAAACCAGTTAGTCAAAACTTCACATATTAAACCACACAGACTTAGTGAAAGAAAAAGAATTTCAGAGATTACTTATACATAATGAGTTAACAGTGCAAACACTGAGTTGCTTCATGAGATTCTTACCATGTGCTTTTCTTTCCTCTATAAGAAATATTGTAAAATTGTCTCCAGTTTTAATACAAACAAAAGATAAATCTTTATGAAGGAAAACAGATGCCACAGCATTCCATACAGATTTCTAAACAGTCTGAAGATTCACAACAGGCATCCATGATGCCACAGTCCATGTCACAAGGGCAGTTACAGTCATCACCCATCTCGTCACCACAGCAGCAGCAGCAGGCTTCGGAGGTGCAGATGCCACATGAAGCTTGTCCCAGGACAATATTGCAGAGGGTCAGGAATTCACAGAACAAACATGCCAGGATACAGTGGACACAACAGTCTTCATTCACAGGCCACAGGAGACCATATAGTGGAGAAAGAAGAGGTACAAAATACATATGTCATCCAGAGAGTAGGTAAAAAATGGTCCAAGTTACAGTTCAAATGAAACCCAGTTCTAGACTCATGTTGTTGATTGTGAGCTAGATGTACAAGGGGCTTAGGATAAATTCTTTAACAGTGACCTCTAGATGTAGATACTGGACTAGGGAAGTGAGCTGTGCTTGTGGCATGTTTATGCATGTATGCCATATTCTCACTCTGGCCTACTGTGTTATGGCTCTCAATTCCAGGTATCATTTTTCTGTATAACTTATCCACTGTTCCAATAACCTACTGTTCTCAGTAACATTGTACTGAAATACATTTCTTAAATAGAAAGTTTATTCATTTGTTCCACACATAGGCTTCAAAATTGGAAAGTAAAAATAGGAATTATTAGGCAAATTAATCATTAATTTAGAACGTAAACTAGAGTCTGCTAAACCATGATCCACGTGTGTAGTGGGATTATGTTATTACATTAATTGTCCCACCTACTAGTTTAATAAAATCGCTGATTGGCCAAAGGCAAATAGGAAGTGTGGGTGGGGCTACCAGACTAGGAAAATTCTGGGAACATCTGAGACCAGAGCAGACGCGCCATAGAGATGCAGCAGAGATGCCAGGAGATGCAAAGAAAAGAAGTTGAAATGCTGCTCTAAGAAAAAACACCAAGCCACATGGCTGAACAAGATAAGAATAATGGGTTAGTTTAAGAGCAAGAGCTAGATGACACTATGCCTGGGCCCTAGGCTGATCAGCATAAGATTAATATAAGCATCTGTGTGTCACTGTGGGACTGCCAGTCTGCGGGTCTGCGGGTCTGTAGGTCAGAGCCACAGGGCTAGGCAGGCTAGTCTGTGCCAGAAACCTAATACAACACAAATGTTTCTTTTCCAATCAACTCACCTTCATTTTTCTCTTTTAGTTTAAAAAACATTTTAAGAGAAACAGTGAGACTCTTTAGTTGAGTCCAACTATAGTTACTAGTTTTATGTACTTCTAATAAGAGCAATAGTAAACACCAAAAATGACCAAGTGACTTTACCTCTTCATCTGGTGGCAAAGTAAAAATCAATCTCTGCCGCTTTTTGATGCCTTCCTAAATAACACCATATTTCATAAACTGACAGAAAAAAACAACTATCTAAAATATAGTCATTTTACATACTAAAAAAGGCTTTCTTTAAAAATTTGGGACAAATGGGAGGATTAACAAAGGAAATGCTTACTTCTCTATCTTTAACATATGTAATAGAACTTTATGGCTAATATTTCAGACATCTGCCCCAAATCAGGGATACTTATACTTTTTACAGTAAACATTTAGGGTTAATTTATGGATGTTTTGTAAGTTTACTTACATATTTTGTATAATATAAGTTGTGCTGTGCTGGAGATCAAACCCACAACTTCATGATTGCTGGACAAATAAATGCTCTACCCCTGAGATACACCAAAAACTTTCAATAGAGTTTCAGCAAACTATGTGAAAACCAAAGAGTAAAGACACAAAAAGGTTGCTGAACAGTAGGCTTTGCTGTGATAGAAAAAAAAAATCACTCCTCTTTCCGCAAGGTGTTATTCTGCAAGTAGCTGTGACCTGACTGAATTATTCCATTACAAGTGTTACAAGTGTTTCTGCTGAGGAGAAGTAAACAGTAACATTTTGCTTATCACTACCATCCTATCACCAGTTTTCCAGATCCTGGAACATGTCAGGTTTTCTTCAGTTGAGAAAAGTTGAAACACAAAGTCCTTTTCCATGCACCAAATGTTACGAAGGAGGAGTCAGAACTCTCAGAAGGTAAACTCCAGAGCTGTCTGTGGCACCAACAACTAACAACATTCTTCCCCTTTTCAAGTTTTAAAATGCCAAAGTCACTCTCATACACAATGCTTATGCAGAAACTGGATATAAACTAGAGTTGTGAAAATTTAGATCTTCCCATCTTCCCATAACACAGATTTTTTTGTAGTATCGAAAGATTTTAAAACCTTTTGTTGTTGTTAAAAATACATTTATATAAAAGTACTTAATGTGAGTATTTAGACTATGTGAGTCTGAAATACTTCATTTGTAAAGCTCCTGGTTCATAGAGCATCTTTGGGTGAGTTCTTCTGCCAGTTCTTCTTGTACAACTTCATCCTACTTTCCATTTGTTATTTCTTTGTTCATCTGATTTTTTCAGGATGATATTATCATCACTATTTGTAAAATATGTGAAAAGTTATGAAGAACTACTTCATCATTAAGAAAAGTGTGCTGAGGGCTCCATGTGATAGTAAACGCCTATAACCCCACCATTTTTTCAGGAAGAATCAGGAATGAAAGGTCATTCTGTGCTGCATCGTGAAAAACTGTTTCAAAATTAACATAGTGTTTAACTGGCATCATTTCAGCTCTATTTAATGTCTCTTCAAACAATTACCTACACCAACTAATTTTATGAACATTTCATTGAGGATTTAAATTTTGACCTACTACAGAATGCTTCAATCTCAAAGATAATAAAGAAAATTTATAAGCAGTATACATTTCACTGAGTATTCCTAAACACTAGGAATACTAGTATATAGTATTGGGCATATAGATTTCTTATACATGAATCATAAAATATTTCAGACAAAGAACTATTTGTGTTTGATAAGTCTATCAAATATAAAGTGGGAAAGAATGTTTGTCCCATTGAACATAACTAAGGTGTTATGCCAAACATGATGGGGCCCATACCTACAATCCTACTAGTAAAGAGACGGAGGTGCGTGGGTGGCAATGAGGTCCCTGCCAGCATGGACAACAGAATGAGGCCTATTCTCAAATAGAAAGCAAAATGAAACAAAAGAAACCCACTGAAAAAAAAATCCAGACTTAGAACATCAACTAGTACACATTCTATAAGAATCATCATCTTCCTGCATCAACTCCAAAGAGCGTGTGTTTTCCTCAGAGCATTTGGGGTTTACCCACCTTGACTCATATGGCTCATTTTTGTCTTGTGCAGCAAGTCACTCAGTGAATGTACATCTGATTTACTATTGCAAATCTGTAAATATTTGTTTGCTCCTGAAGTTCTGCTCAACTAAACATTGCTTCTGGAGAAAATTGTGCACAAGTTCTTTAGAACACACATACTAAGTAAGTAGCCATAGGATATTAGAATCATGGGATCATGAATATTCAGTAGTTTGGGGCAATGGAATTGGAGTTTTGTTTGTTTTTTTTTCCCCTAGGCAACTGCTCCATTGTTTATTCCCACTAACAAAGCAGGAGATCATCCATGTTTTCCTCAGTTGTTGAAACTGTCTCTGTTTACCATATGACAAGTAGTCCAGTTTGACACAGTTCTCCCAGACAGGTATATTTTGCTTTTGCTAAAGAATATGGACAGTTTTCATTTATGCTGGCTATTGAAGTTTCTTCTTCATGGAAATGCATTTTCAAAGGGTTCATGCTGTTCTTCATTTTTGCACTTTTTCTCACTGGTTAGTATACACACATGTTTTATACATTCAAACTACAAGCCCATTGTGAAATGAGATTGGCCTCTCAGTGTATAATATGCTTTGGATAAAATAAAATGGAGAGCAGACCTAATCTTTAGACTTTGAGAGTTTGAGGTGATGAGGAAAAAAAATGGCAATCATATCTAAGAATAGCCAGAGATACAGATTACACAGCCAAGATGGTTAAGTTCATCAGACACAATTAGAAAATAAGAATAAACAGGAGACTAGAAATCTTTACCAAGATCTGGTAGAATGAAATGATGTTTCAGTGTTTCTGCTTTATTAAAGCCCCAGAGAGCATACGAGCAATACAAATTGGACTTGTGTTTTTGTTTTTTGTTTTTGTCTTTTGGGGGGGGGTCATAAGAGTAAGAGCAGTCTTGGAATGACTGTGAAGTGACTATGATTGATGTGTAAAATTTCCAAATAATAAAAAATATATTGAAAAAAAAAGAGTTGACAGTCAAGGTGAACCTTAAGTCACACTGAGTTGGAGGACTGATAAACTTCCAGCCACATCTTTGAAACAGATGTAAGAGTGGACAACCTAAAGATAATGGCTCACTTAAAGAAATGAATCTGCAAATCTCCAAACATAGAAATTCATGTTCTCTTATATGGACAAGAGAAGAGACAATATGGAAGACCTGACAAATACAGATACCTCAGGAGATGCAATTCTTACAAGAAAATCCAAATTTCCAAACACCAGTTATAACGAAAGTATTCCAGATTGATTTATCTGATCAGTAATGTGGCCAAATACACTGGGAATCTCACAAGAACTCACCATTCCCCTAAAGCTGCTGATCTTATATAGTTTATTAGAGAGCCATCAGAACAAGAAAACAACTAAAACCAAAATAACTTCAAGCATTTTGGATACCTCTAAAACACAAACAAAGAAAACCAGTGTATTAGCAAACATCTAAGAAAGCCACAAACAAAAACTTGTAATAATTACAGTGATAGCAGATGACACATCTACACAAGTACATTTGCCTTTTACTTTGCTAAAGAAAGAGAAGAATGGATCCTTAAATTCTATCACATCAACTACACGGTCATATCTATTAATTGCCAAAAGAGTTTTTGTTTTTCCACAATTATGACTCAGCATAATGGAACAGCTCACAGAAACTGAGCGCAAACAGTTGCATCAGTTTTCATGACTGCCCAGAGAAGTCAAAGGTCCCACAAGACAATAACATGGTGTGGAATTCATGAAGCAAAAGTGGATTGATTGTAAGAATTATCATTGCAGGGAGGGAACCATGCCAGATAGCACAGTCCTTGGAAGGTGGAGGCAGCAAGGTCAGAACTTCAGAGCAACCTTGGCTTTAGGGGAAGAATGCCTCAAAACAACCAACAAAATCAGCACCAAAAGAAGAAAATGTCAGGTAAGGTTGCATATATTATAATGCCAAGGTAGAAGCATCATGGGCTGCATAGAGAGGTTCTATCTAAAAAGAAAACAAAAATAATAAATAAGTCAAATTTGGGGAGATGAGTGGAGAAACAAGGTTGTTTTTTGTTTTGTTTTGTTTTGTTTAAAGATGCTTACATATGGTTCACTGTGGGAAAAAAAAAAAAACTTTTGCCCTGGGTCCTTGAGGTTTTCAGTTTTTATGGTTTTATTCAGTCATGATTTGCAATTTTTTGTCAAAACTGTTTAACCTTTAAGCAGCCAACTGGGTTCTGGGAAGTGTGCCTAACCTAAACTGGGCCAAGCAAGAATTGTGCAATTCAGTGTCCTGAGAGGCAGGCTCAGCATAAGACTGACAGCTACTGTAAATTTAGCAAAAACAAAGGACCACACCCGCAGCCAAGGCACTGAGAAGAAAGCATAAAAGGAGATCGTTAGCAGGACTTTTGACTTAAAAAGCATCAGCAAACAAAACAAAAACACTTTGTTATAAATTACTGCTGTCAAAGTCCCAAGCCAAGTTCACCACTGGTAAGCTGTCCAGCTGCCCATCTGGAGGACTTCCAGCCCTACACCACCCCCAAGGTAACAACCAAAACCATAAACAGCCCCTTAGCTACTGAGGAAAATGTCTGTGACTGATCTCAGGGACCCTGTTTTGTTGAAAATGAAACTGATGGCTCTGTTTGGAAGAATAGCCAGTTATAATGAAAGTATACCAGATTGATTTATCTTGTCAGTATGTGGTCAAATACACTAGGAAACATTGATATCAGGGGGGCAGTTTGTTAGAGCTAACAGTGGATTAAGAGACATCACAAAACAATTTGGATGATAAACTCAGGTTTATTATAGACAAGCCTTTTTCTTTTTTTTCTTTTTCATATCTTCTTCACAAGAGTGGCATGACAAATACTCTTAATTTCTTGGCACAAAGATACCCAGCAGCGGAAGTGGAATGCAGGAGCTCACAGAAAAGAGAGAATTCTCAGAATCACCCACAACCCATTTTTGAGTGAAGGAAGATTTGTATGCACCTTATCATGATTAATCTGTAAAAAGTTTCCTGTGACTTAAAGTGCTTGAAAATACTTTCCTTTTTGGGCTAACTAACTCATAAGTGAGATGCCAAGAGACAAGAGGTGCATCAACATTCTGCAACCCAAGGAGGCAAAGCTAGCTAGATCCTAGCCTGCAGAGTGACATGGCATTAGTGATTGACAGAGATGCTTTGAGATCAGGCTGGACTCCAAGGTAATTAGCACCCAGACATGTTCCCTATCTGTCTGTTGAGTGGTGGTGCAAACCACAGAGGGGCTGGGGCCTGACTGGCTGAGGGCACTCCTGACTACAAATATTATATCACCATTCCCAGATATTATATCACTGTTCCCAGATGTTGCATCCATATGTTTGTTGTTCCTTAACAGAGAATGAAAAAGGAGGATAGAAGTAGGTTTGAGTTATCCCAAGTCTCAACCATGATGGCTGAATGTCTAGCTTTTGCAAAAATTGAGCGAGCAGGGCCCAGACACAAGCATCTTCAAGGAGTTCTGGTTTATAAATTTGTGTGTGGGATGTGAGGGGCCATGATAACACATATTTACCATTTTTGCACAGTAGCTCAGATGTAAGCAAAAGCTTGGCTCAAGAATGGGGCTGTGCAGTCTACCTGGCCCCCAGCCCTAGACTGACCACCTGTTTGAACCAACAGGCCTGGAGTGTTCCGCCTACACAGAGTCCTCTGGCACATGGCAGTCCCCAGGGCTCTGGGCCACGGCTAGAAAAGAGAGGCAACATTTTCCTAATGGAGAGGAAAGCGAGCTAGGTCAGGAGGTTTTTAAAAAGAAAGTTAGGGAAGAGTTATATTTTCCAAGGAGAGCCGACTTTATGCAAAAGAACAATGGTCTTTATAATATCATCTTTCTCCTAAAGAAATTCTGAAGAATAGTAAAGAAAAACCAGCTTGTCCCCCTGCACCCTACCAAGGGACTCCTCCAGAGCTTCCCTACCCCACATCCAAACACTGGAATGCACCTGGCCTAACGGAGAAGTTACTGCAGGGTACAGGTAGATAGCCCAGCTCTGTAGCTTTTCTTTCTCTTTCTTTATTGTGTCACCAGCCCTGAACACAGCTATTGCACTAAGCATCCCAAACTCTGAGATTTGGTCCAGAACTTGGTCTCAGCTACACACTAATCCAAAAAGAGTGTCTAAAGAATTGTTTTATAGTCTGGAAAGATGACATTCATATCAGAGGAACTATTGTTTCATAGAAGTTTAACAGAAATCTGAAGAAGAATGAAGATTTGGGTATTATTACATTTTTGACAGGCAGTGGTGGCACATACCTTTAATTGCAATACTCAGGTGCCAGAGGCAGACACATCACTGTGAGTTTGAGGCTAGCCTGGGCTACAAAGCAAGTTTTAGGATAGCCAGAGCTGTTACACAGAGAAACCCTGTCTCAAATAAATAAAATATTACATTTTTATCATTCATTTATTATGGGTCTATATAAGGTGTATGTGAAAGTGGGCTCTTGTTTGTCACAGTATGTATGGAGATCAGAAGACAATTTACTGGGTTTATTCTCTCCTTCTACCTTGTGGGTCCTGGGGGATTGAACTCGGGTCACCAGGCTTGGAGACAACCACTTTTACCTCCTGAGCCATCTTGCTGGGTCAGAGGTATTTGTCTAGCACATTTTACATGTAAAGTTAAGTCCGTATTTAAGTAAAGGGTGGCTAAAATATAAAAATAATAGAATATGCTTACTGAATTAACAGGTGGGCACTTTTTAAGAACTAACAGTGTGACAGCTATGATGATGGTGGTGGTGATGGTGATGGTAATGGTGGTGGTGGTGATGGTGGTGATGGTGTGGCGGTGGCAGCAACAGTGTCAGAATATTAAACTAGGAAGACCACAGGTCTCCTTTATGTCCAGCCAGCCTCAGTACTATACCAACATGGAGCCCTTTTCCTGAAATCTGAGAAGGCTTGAGGAAAACTTTGCTCATAGCTCAGACAGAAAAGCAGGGAAAGCACCAAAAAGTACTTCTGAGAGACAGGCAGACATGGCAGAAGAGTGAAAGAGAAACCTAGCCAGAAAATTAGTAATCTGTGTCTGGCTACAGCAGAAGATTTAAAAATAATAGTCTAGTTTTCCATATTTCAATCATTATCTATTTTCTTCAGATGCTAGAAAGCAGGGAGGAAAAGAGTAATATTATGCTTTGCTTGAATGCATTCAGTGCTATTTTTAAGTTGGCCAGTTGAAATATATCTCATGTAAGATTGAGTATACATTTTGGATAAGAAAATCTATAATACTTTATTTAATCACAAAAAGCATTTTGAAGGCTGGCTGGATCGTTCAGAATGTAAAAGGTACTTGCTAAGTGCTACTCCTGGGACCCATGTGGGAAGGGAGGGCTGACCTCCTTAGGTGTCCTCTGTCATAACACATAGGGACACAGGCCACACATACCACACACATACACACACACACTCACACTCACACATACACACACACACTACACACACTCACACACATACATACTCAGACACCACATACCACACCACACACACACACCAAATAATTATAAGTCCAGCATTATTAAGGAAGCATTGCTTTTCTTAAAGAGCAGTCCCCAACACCTTCTCTAGGTGGTAAGAATTAATACCTTTTATGGATATGATAAAACAAATAAGAATAAGTTTTAATGAGAGTAAATCCTTGAATAAAAATGATGGAAAAGTTCTTTCCAGATGCTTAATTTAAGATTTTCCCCAATTTTATTTTCCAAACTGCATTTACTTCATAGCTAAAATTTTGGCTTGCCTCTTGTTACTTATATCTTTGGTTTAAGAATTATGCCAGACATATTTTGAAAGAAACTAGTTAGTTTTTTGTTTTTTGTTTTTTTTTTAAATGGCAAAAGCCCACAATAATGTGCCAATTACACTGTGACTATGAAGTGATGATGCTGATCATAGGTAAATTAACACCAGTCAGTGAAAGAAGTCTATTGCAGAGAGCCATGGAGCTGGCCTGGCTGCCTATGTCCAAAGTCTCTATAGCATGGGGAAATGCATAACAGGACAAGACAGGGCTTGAGACATTTAGACTAAGGATTCCATGGGACAGGGATCAGGCACACTTCTCTAGGCACTTGACTGACCAGGGCTTAGCAGGAATACAAAGGGCACCTTTGCCATCCAAACTGTATAAATATCCCAAACAAAGCTGTCGCTGCAGCCTTGTCCTCTCCTGCAGAGGCAGGACAGCATGTCCAACAGGAGGCACTATGTCCTACAGGCAGGTGATGTCTGGTCTAGGGAGAGCCCAGGATGTGTTCCCTAGCTTTGACAGAAGACAGGGGCTTCAACCAAAGAATCACAGCAGTCTAACACACACACCAGGCAAGATGAAGAGACGGGCTGAGTGAGAAGCTACCATGGGACAAGACACCAAAGAATGATTCAAAGCGGTGCACAGGAGGTAAATCCTATTATTTATGGAATTAATTTGTGAATCAAGCATGGTTGCTGGTCTTTCCGCCTCACCCCGTCTCACCCTGTCTCATCTATTAATGTGATGTGATGTTGTTTCAAAGGCACTATCACCAGCCTCTGAAGCACAAGACAGCATGACACAAAAATTATATGGTATACATATCTATCATACTATCTGAATTTAGTACCCCAAGAATTCTAAAGTCAAAAGAACCCACAGATATGTTTGCAAGTGCCCTAAATTCAGCAGAAGCCCTGGGACCTGGCCCCGTAAGCAAGACATATTGTAGGTGTGTGGATTAGAAGATAAAAATAATAAAAACCCTCTCAGTGAGCGGCTTCCCAGTCCCCTCCACGCTCCATTCCTGCCACCCCCCAACTGAGCTTTCTCTCAGTCACAGCTCATTACTGCCATTCACACAACAAAAGGAAATGCTGTAGGTTTCCAGGTGGTGAGGGCTGTTTGTGTTTGTTTGAACAAGGCTTTTAGCACAACAGGAAAAAAAATACATACTTGGAGGAACACAGACAAAAGGATGTCAGTGAGTAATCATCCTTCTGTCCTCATCAAGTGGCACAGTCAGGAAATGTCATGCTATTTAGGAGGACTGTGATGCCAGGAAGCTGAGACTGGCTTTGGAGGCTGGCTGGCTTACTAATGGATTAAGAGCTCTTGAGCCAGTCTCTTGACTTGGTTGAAGGCATACAGTGGAGGCATGACAAATGCCACCTCTTCTGAAGTGCTAAGACCTCAGCACCCTGTTATCTACAAGAACGGATTTGTAAATCTAGCTTAGGGTCTTCCATTGGTCTTTTAGAGACATTGTTATGCTCATTGCAATACTCAATCCTCTTTTTTTTTTTAAAAAAAAAAAAAACAGGATTTATTTTTATTTATGAGCATCTGCTACATGTGTGCAGGTACTCAAGAAGTCCAAAAAAGTGCCAGATTCCACAGGGCTAGATTCACAGATGGATGGGAGCCACCTGTTGCATGTGCTGAGAACTCAGTTCCTCTGAAGCAGCAAGTGTTCTTAGCCTCTGAGGTGTATTTACATCCAGCCTCCAAGATTGTGTGTGTGTGTGTGTGTGTGTGCGCGCGCGCGCGCGCGCGCATGAACACAAATGTGTAGCTGTGAATGCCAGAGTGGAACATCAGGTGTCCTGATATACTGATATATGACTCTTTACTTAATCCCCTCAAGAAAGAGTCCCTCAGTTGTTGAGCCTCTCAGGCTGGTCAGATAGCAGCAATGAGCCTCTTACACATATATTCATTCACCACACTCGGATTTAACATGGATGCTAGTGACTCAGACTCAAATCTCATGTTTGTTCACCAAGCACTAATCCATGCCCCCCAGACTCTTAGCCAGTGTTCCTGCTCTTACTGAAATAGTTAAAGCACAACAGAAAGTTAACTAGTGCTGAATCAAGGCAGACTAAAACTCCAGATGAGCCTGAGGACTGAATAACCACAATGTGCATGACCTACCAGAGTCGACATGAAGAGGATGTTGGCCCAGTAAAAATGTTGGGCAATGAATAGACGCAGAGGCAGGAATACATGGCTGAGTACTGGGCTGGGTCCCTAGTCCAGCAGATAGCAGGGGAGGAAATGCTATATGAGCAAGGGGATAGGGACTATGAGGAAAATTCTCACAGTGATGGCTGGCTGGACCTCTTAGGAGCTCACTGAATCAAGAACAGCCAGCAGGGAACCATCAGGAAAAGGAACTAGGCCCTCCAAGGATAGACAACTGTCCAGTGACATCAGCAGTATGAGGAGCCTCAAGGGAAGGGTTCAGACTGTGCTTCTGTGCATGGACTGGCACCTTGGAGCCCATTCCCTCCAGAGGAACACCTAACCCCGTCATGATATTAGGATGAGGACATTGGACATGCCTGGAGTGGATGCTGAACTAATCTACCTTGGGACCTCTGGCCTTTTCTGGGTAGGAGAATGTGGCGATGGGGAGGAGGGTGGCTGAAGGCTTATTGAGAGGGTTTGGGAGGGGGAAGGGAGTTGGAACAGGAGGATATTTGGATAAAAAAGACTTTATTCTATAAAAATATACAAATTAAAAAAATGTTGGGCAATGGTTAACATACACACTATATTCTCTGGTCAACAGAAGACATACACATCTGGTAGTGTTAGCCAGAGAAGACTTCTGAAACTGGCAAGATAGTAGAAAACAGTTAAAAACAAAACAAAAAACCTTAAATGACAAAATACTGTCATCATTCTTTCTCAGGAGAGGAACCCAGAAACAAGGCCTTCTTGATGGTTAAATTCAACAAAACTTACTGAGCACTGGGTTACAAACAACACTGCTCTAAGAACCCAGACAAATCTGAGGGACATGCTGCTAAAGAGAGAATAGTGGCAATACAGTATGGCAACTCTGTGGTTCAGATAGAGCCATGGTGCTACAAAGTACTGACACGGTGGGCCGCCGCGCTGAGCTTCCAATTTTCTAAGCAGTACTAGAAGTAGTTTACAAATACATCTTCATTAAACACAAAATTGTATAAGAGTTGTTATGATTATCCTTAAAAGACAATGAATAGAAGATTCACTGTCACTTTTGATCTGCAAGATAGAACTGCGAAGAAGGAGGAGAGCCTTGAGCACAGGGTTGATGGGAGGAGATAGAGGGATTCATGAGCTATGCCTTGAAGAAGGACATGTTAATTGAGACAACAATTAAAAAAAAGGTTGTTCCATCTAGTGGAAAAGTTTTACAAACTTTTTTGCAAAGCAATACAGCAAGGGTATGCTTTTTTTTAAGGTAATATGATGGGTCAGTTTCAGTGGAGCTGGTTTAAACAGGTAGAAACTCTTCAATTTTCTATGTCATAAGCAAGGAGTCACTGAGAACACATGGTCACCGTCATAGATTCGGTGAGGTCAAACAGGTGGCTTTAAAGAGATATAAGGAATAAGAGATATAAAGAATAATGGAAGGTGACATGGTACTGGTTGAGGAAACAATGGAAAGAGAATAGTCATATGTCACTTCCTGGCCTCTGGAGCCATTTACCAAGGAAGAAATCTAAATTTAGTATGAAATTGATTTGCACTATGACATGTCATCAACATGAGACACATTAAGCCTGAGGATACTCAAATGAGAAACTGATGACTGACCTGGAGCCTGAGGAGCTGAAAGATCTGTAGGGCGTGAGTAGAAGGTGCTGCAACTTCATAGTTAATGGCTTTGCACAGTTTCCCAGAAAAATAAATACATGGTAACAAGAGACAGAAAACAACAAAAGTGTTTGAGAGGAGAAGAGAGGAAGAGCTGAGCTAGCAAAGATGGGGAGTGGCTGTGGAATGCTGTCCATATACTATATAGCATGGCTGTTATGTCTTGAAATCAGAACAGCTGTAATTATCCATATGAAGCCCTCACAATAGTAAATCCCACTACCATTCCCTTGCAGAGAGGAGGGGTACGAGGCAGCAATGGTGAAGCCATAAACAGTTAATATATGGGAGGGGTCTATTCCTATATGTAGCCACATATAAGATGCCCATAATCCTCACTGGTGGTCCTATAAGCAGCTCCAAATGAAACTCACTGTTCACCAAGGTAACTTGAATGGAATCACTTCTTTGATCTGTCATGGCGCCCTATCCACAATGAACAGACATTTGTTTAAGTCTCCCCAGGAAAACTCACACAATAGGACTTAACAAAGAATGAAAACCTGGGGAAGGAAGGCATCATGAAAGGAAGGGAAAGAAAAAAAATGTTTGAAGAGGTATGTCAGGTCCTCTGACTGGAGAAATTTCACAGATATGGTAAGAATGTAGTGAATTCTTACAGAGAGATAGGCAGTGACTGAAAGAGACAAAGAAGAGGTCACAAATGTAAGAAATCCATCTACCTAGAGAACCAGAACCAGAAATGCAAAAGACTGAGCAACCCTGAAAAGATCATAAGCACATCTACACTCACATGTGTGCACACACATAACACTACACACACACACACACACATGCATGCACACACACAAGTATGCATAAACACATTACACACAGACCATAACACACACACACACACACACACACACACATTGCTAAGCATAGACATGTATGGAAACCCTGTGCTGACAGAAAGTGTGCTGTCACAGGAAGACAAGCAAGTCCTCCTTCCTCCTTTGAATTAGAGGTAACAGGCTAAAGCTGAGGTATAGAAGCGCCTGAAGGGGACATCGGGTAGAGAGAGTTTGAGGAAGCACTGGTCACCTTTTATGTTCTTGTAAAATGACATTTTGACATATCCACTGTGCAAAATGGAAGTGGGTAGGTCCCCTGCTTGTCTTCCTGACTCTCTGTCAGGTACTGCATTCCAAAGAAGAAGTACTGAAAAAGGATGTGTTAGGTGAGTTTGAGGCACACACCCTCAGCTGAGGGACTCTAAGAATCCTGCTCAGACTAGACCATATGAGTATAATGAGAGTAGTGTTAAGGTCATCAAGGTTTCTTCAGTAGTGTAACTCCCTGGAATACTCTGAAGTTGAAAGTCCAATATGAATTTCTGGTGCAGAAAGGAGGTATGCCAGGTAATGTCAGGGTCACCCATAAGACCGGAGTTTCACTAAGACAGCCAGTGTGAACAAGGAACACAAAGCATATAGGAGAACAGTGTTAAATAGGTAGGTAGGTAGCTAGGTAGCTAGGTAGGTAGATAAATGTATCATTGACAGATAGGTAATAGATGTCACAAATGATAACAGATTGATGAGATGGCATGTACATAGATGATGAATGATATTAGATACATAGATAATGATAATATATAGATGTTACATAAATAGGTGATAGATTTTTAACTACACAGATAACTGGGCAAGTGTCAGACTTATATATTTAGGATTTAGTTTTTATTTTTATTTATGTGTATATGTGTGTCTTTGTGTTGGTGTATTTGCAGGTATGCAAGGATGCCCTTGGAAACCAGAAGAGGGTGTTGGATTTCCTTGAGCTGCAGTTACAGATGGCTGAATGCTACCCAACATGGGTTGGGATTTAAAATTCAGTCCTCTGCAAGAACAAGAAGTGTTCATCTTTTTGTTGTTTGTTTTGGTTTGGTTGTTGAGACAGTGCTTCTCAGTGTAACAGTCCTGGCTGTCCTGGAACTCACTTTTTAGATCAGGTTGGCCTCAAACTTACAGAGATCCTCCTGAGTGTGCTTCTTGAATGTTGAGATTAAAGGTATGCACTGCCACCACCCAACTAAGAAATGTTCTTAATCACTGAACCATTCTTCCTGCCCTTAGATATATTTCTAAAAGCTTCTCTTGCTTTGTTCTTCTTTAAGCAACATAAAAAAGAAGCACTTGACTAAAAAGTAAATTGTGACTTCTCCATCAGCGTCTGGCACACAGGGTGACCTTTGGTAATTACTGTTGACTCAAAGACAGTCACCTGAGTTGCTGATGGTAAAGCTGGCTTACAGTTTCATTGGAATATCTCTTGAAGATTTACAAACACCCATCCCCAGCAGTAATTTACCTTAGGTATTGAAAGGCTCTTTCTAAAATAACCACTCTTTTGTCATTCCAAAATGTAATTTCCACATCACTCACTGAGCATAATTATTAGGAAAAAAAATAAACTTCAACTTTCTGTGTCAAGTTTAAATGATGCTATGCTATGGGGATATTATTCCCCAGGTAGTCAGCCTGCTCTACATTGATTTCCCCAGAGAAGTCACAGAAGAAACTTAGGCAGGCTTAATATGTCTCTGGAAAACTGTGTATTAATCCATTTTATTCTTTTCTTTCAATTACCTTCATATTTCCCCAAACTCTTGATTTTCAGTTTTCTAACCAATAACTACTATTTACTTGTCTGTTTTTCTTCTCCTTCCAAATGGGGAGCAGGATTAACTTCCCCAAGAAAACCATTTTCTAATCATTCTACCTGGATCATCTGATTGCCTCCCACACCCACTTAATAGGCTGTTGCTGATCATCTTCTTGACATCCTGTAAGTCTATGACAGAAAGGGACACCAATACCAACTCTCCATGCTCTGCAGGGGCCCGAGGCTACACTCAGTGCGCCTCAGTTGAAATCACAGATTAGATTTTACAGATTTAGATTTACCTAGAAGCCCTGAAATAAATGTTTCACCAGATTGTGGTTGCCTCAAAGTTTTTCCTCTGTTTTCTCTTGTACTTACTTATAGAGATTTAAATAATGGTAACTTAAAACATATCATATAAAAGTCACATGCTATAACCTTTCATTGCTGAGTATGTGTCAATAAAAATATGGCACGGAGATACATGCAGTAAGATAACACTTAGAAATTTACTATAGGTTTTCTGTTTTGTTTTGTTGTTGTTTGACAGGTTTCTCAGTGTAGCTGTGGCTGGAGCTTGTTCTGTAGACCAGGCTGGCCTCAGAAATTCAACTGCCTCTGCCTCCCAAGAGCTGAGATTAAAGGCACATGCCACCCCTACTTTAGATTCTTTTTAAAAGTGACCATCTGCATATGCTATTTAGTATTATTTTAGTTTATTAGAAGGCCCTTCAAAAGCTATTTGAAAAGTCATTTTCCCCCTCCAGTGTGAAAATGCAGTTTATACAAATATGCAATACATGCATATTATAAAACAAATTATTTTCTTTACAAAGAATAGTTACGATGTTAAGAGGGTAACAGCAAGTGTCTCTATATTGTTTTTTGTACTGTGCTATGGGTAAATTTTTAAATACAAAAATTAAAATACACAGAATTTTTGAGATAATGGTGTTAAATTAGTTACACTATTAAAAGTTAGAACAAATAAGTGTTTCTTTGTAAATATACTAGGAAGATATGATAGCAATCAGAAAGCTACTGTAATTCGAGAGTAATTAATATAAGCAGCACTCACTACTTATATAGTGTAATGCGAAATGAAAACTTGAGTGCATCTAGAATCTTTGAGAAAATACACTTCTGATTGTGCCTAAGAGGATGTCTTGAGAAAGGTTTTCACGAAGAGAAAAGGCTCACAAAGAATGGAGACAGTGGGCTGAATACAAAGAGAAACGTAGCTGAACACTAGCACAAACCTCTTCACAGGCAGACTGAAGATATAATGTGCTCACTGCCACAGACTCCTGTAATCATGATATCTGTTCTTAAATAATGACCATCTATTGTAATGATCTAAAATCTGATATGTATTAGCATGGGCACACACACACACACACACACACACACACACACACACACACACACACCATATACACCAAACACATGCACTGACAACACAGTACTGTGTCATGAATTCTGTCCTCTCCTACTCACCCAGCCTCATTATTATGTATCATCATAGACACTACACTCTTGAACTGTGAGCCAAAATAAATGCATCCATAGTTGCTTTCATGAGGTATTTTGTCATAGCAATAAGATCAACTGATATTACTACTGGCCAAAACTCCCATGAGTAAATCTCATTCACCATATTGAACTTTTATTTGCATGACATGCAATCACTCAATCTGTTTTAAAGCATTTTCCTCTATTACTTTTTATGAATGTCTACTCACCGTACTCTGCCCACCCAACCCACCCCCCAGTTTTCTCATTTGCTGTTTTCTACACCATAAAGTAGCTACTCAGGGCTCTGCTCTTGAGATCTTTCTGCACTCTTTCTTGGCAGTTAGCTCTTCATCCTGACTTCATATTAGAATTATATGGAAAGTGTTCAAAGGAAGCTAGCTCCTTGGATACACTCTATTCCCAATGAATCATAGCAAAAGCCACACTTAGACTTTATTTCCTGTTCCCCTCATCCTGGACTACAATGACTCAGCCATTATGTACAGTACACCCTCATTTCTCATGGACATTACATTATATTAGCAGGCTCCAGCTCCTCATCCTACCTCACACTGCAAACTAGCAGGCATATAGATGGCAGCACCCCATATCCAACAAAATCAAACTTGCCCTTACCCCAAGGACCAAGTTTCTTCCATCCCTAGTATCCCATGTTAGTTGGTGGCAACTCCATTCTTTCTCTGGTCAAAATGCTAGAAGTCATTCTTCATCCTTCTATTTCTTCTGTTGGAAGTATATTCTCCATCAAAGTGTATCCTTCAGTCTATATCCATAGCAACAACATCTTATAGCCTCCAGTAATGCCACACTGTTGCTAACCAATCATCACTCTCTGAATCATGGCAGATCCTACAAAGAATCTCTCTATTGTATTGTACAAATTCTACTTTGTCTTATAATAAAAATGCAGAACCAGATATTGGGGAAAAGCTAAAAGTTCAGACAGTTAGTGGAACAACCCACAGCCACTTCTCACCCACCCAGCTCCTCAGACCTGTCTCCACAATTCCTCAGACTGTATGCCTTTGAGTGCTCATATGAAAGGGAGGGAAGTTCGGGGGAAGGAAAGAACTGCCTTTTCCCACCTTATCTTTCTTTCTCCACCCAGTTATCTGACTGCCTGGTTCAACTTTCCTATTGCTAGGATTAAAAGCCTCTGTGTTTCCCAAGTACTGGAAACTTAGGCATGGGATCCCAAGTGCTGGAATTAAAGGTGTGTACAACCACTGCCTACCTCTGTTTCCACATTGAACTCAGAGATCAAGACAGATCTGTGGTAGAATGTTTTCTGTATGATGTAAATAAAGAACTGCTTGGCCCATGCACCCAGGACACCGTAGAAGTGGGTGGAGAATCAGAGGCAGCCAGGTAGGAGAAGGAGGGTGGAGTTAGCTACTCTCGATCCTTCCCCCGGAGAAGCAACATGTAGGAATTCAGGTGAGCCACGGGCTGTGGGCCACGTGGTGAGCAGATGAATAGAAATGGGTTGAATTAAGATGAAAGAGCTAGCTAGTAATGTGCTTAAGACATGGGCCAAACAGTGTAAAGGATATAAGAGTGTGATTCATCTCTTTGGGGGACAAAAGCCTCGGGCGCGAACCAGGTTCCAACCACTGCTGCACGCGCACCGGGGTACAAATCTCCCGGACCCAAAACGGGCCGGGGGGGGGGGGTAGGGGGAAACTTATTATAACACAGATCTTTGTTGAGATTAAAGGTGTGGGCCACCACTCCCTAAACTTCCTATAATCTGTGGGTGGCTCTGTCCTCTGATTTTCAGGCCAGCTTTATTAGATATACAATATGTCACCACAACTTTCTTTGGCTCTTTTGTACCCGTAATCTACTCTCAGCAAATAAGGTAATGTTTAAAAGCACTAAATCATCATGTAAGCACAATTTGTCCAATACCTGCAGCAGGGATGCTGTCTTAAAATTAAAATCTGCCACCATGGTTCATTAAGACCCATTATCAGTTCAGTTCTTAGAAACATTTGATTTTTAAATAAGATATTTGCATATATCTAATCTCTTTAGTTACCTCAACAATACCACAAGAGATAACAAAAGTTTATTACCTGTCTTTAAATCTTAGAAGAAAAAGAATAGATTTTATCAGATTCTCAAATTAATCCATTACACCAGACATGACCAGTTACTGTGTAACACACAATCACAATTAACCAAGATTCACAATTGTAGTTTAAATATCAATCTTTCTAAGTCTATGCTATGATAGTAATTTTGTAAAGAGTAGTAGACCATACTAAAACACACCTTGCTTTTGTTGTACAAGTTTTTCCAAAATTAAAATACCCTCACTAAAACTTAGTAAATATACAACTAACAGGAAATCTCTGAAACTGACCAGATTAATGTATATAAGCTTTAGGTATTGTTGAGAAACACTCTCAGACAAGCTGAGCTGCCTGAAAGAAGCTAAGCTAAGTGGAAAAGGCAAAGACCAAACTGAGATGCCTGGAAAAGACACTCTAACATTTTGAGTTGTTTGTGCATTGTGGAATGTGCTCTAGGCTTCCATATTTTGTGAGCTGTCACCCATGCTGGGATGGGCTGTGGTGATACAGCTGTGTTTTAAGTATTTCTGCTCCTCTAAGTAAGTCCTCACACATATACCTATAAGTAACACCCGTGAAACTTCCTGATTCACTAAGTTGGACTTTGGTGGCATGCTTTGATTTGTCATTCATTTCTTACCTGGGGTGAATGACATTTGTTTACCTCTCCCTGAAATAGTGTCCCACAGCATCTTTAAACATGTTAAAATCAACATCTGTGTTCTATTTGTGTGGATTACACAGTTGTTTCCACACTCATCTTTCTTACACACACTTGCTCTAAAACTGCAACCATTTGTTCACCACTTTATGTCTTGTTTATTGTTAACTATTATTTATGTAAAAACTGTGATTAAATTCAACTCAGGGCCTCATGAACAAGAAGCTATCAATTCCCATGGAGCTGTGTACCAAGACACAAAAGTCAGAAATGTGATGAGAGTCATAAGCTTGACTCTTTTAATGTCTTTTGTCCAGATGGGATTGATACTATTACAACAGAATAGGAACAGGGCCTTGAGAAGAGGGATGTTGTAATCAGTAAACCTTTATACCATGCCATTCCATAGAAGTTACTCAGAAGTCTTTTAAGATTGACCAAGCATACATCACATACAGAGCAGAGCCCCTGAGGTAAGTGACTCATCAAATTCTTCTCTGGTTACTCAAGTCTCTTCCTTTGATAATGTCTGTGTATTAGGGTACTGAACTCAAGATCTAAACTCCAACTATGTGCTGGCTTGTGAAACAGGCATACTAATTACCTTCTTGTATCTTCAGTCTTTTTCTCTCTCATGGATCTTGTCAATTCACATGTAAACAAACTCAAATCTTTACCAACTTGAAAAAAACAATATAATCCCAAGACAACTAGTTCCTTAATTCTGTATGTCAGCCCTGGACGCTATATTTTGTTTATTTTTTCATTTTACAAGTATTCTACTGATGTGTTTCCTCATACAGTTGATCCACATCATTCTGGCTGCTACATGAAAATGATTCTTAGAAGAGCATTAAATAATATCCAAGTTATTAAATCCAGTAGGATTATTTCAGAGCTACTCTTACTTTACCTGTCAATGGAACTTTGTACACTTTGATATGCCCCCTTCATGTTCTCAGAGCCTAAGTTTCCTATAGTGCTGATACTAGGCTAGAGAGTTTGCTTATGTTCTGGCCCAAGTGGTCTTCCAATTCTCTCTGACTTCGAATCCTTCCAGGTTACCTTGTCAGTATGGCATTACTCATACTTACTTTCCATCTGATTTTATTTCTGGAGACAAGCATAACATTGTTGTGCGTTTGACTCCAGGATGCCAGCACTTTCACTCCTGTGGCACCAAACTTGCCAACCTGTAGGGATCTAATCTCAGATACTGACCTTTACCCAACCTTCACTTGGAAATTTCTACTAAATAATAGTCTCTTCACAGTTTCAAATATCTGCTCTATGAGAAAAAAAGATCAATAAGCATGCTAGGATCTAAACTTTCTCATAAACTTCATGAGTGTGTTTCCAATGTGCTTTGGAAATTTCCACTTGAATTATTCCAGATTGACCAGATAGAAGACCAGCCACAAATCTGCTGCCAACTACATTCAGCTATTCCTCTTGATTTTGTAATTTCTAGTCATTTCCCCAGTGACTGGACTAGGAAAGTAATAGCAGTCTTGCTTAGAATGAGCATGTGACTTCTGTTTCTTTTCTGCTTAGAATTATCCCTGCACCAAGACCTGTCGGTCATTTTAGAGCCCATGTGACAACCTCCAGGGCTTCTATTGTCCATGCATGGCCCAACTTGGATTTGAGAGCAAATCCTCCTCCACACTTGCCTACTGTGTTTACAGAGTGCAAATTGGTTTCAAAACAAAAGGAAACAAAAAGTAAAGTAGACAACACACACACAAAAACTTACATTGTATTTAAAAAGCCTGGTGTGCAAATAGGGCCATAGGTTTTTTCAGCTCCTTCCATTTTGCTTGGCTCCAAATTCACTCTGCTCTCAAGCACCCCACCCCCTGCAGCTTCCTGGCCAATCTATCTGTATCTCCATTGTTTGATTTCCTCCCCACCCATCTCCTGAGTGGATGCTGAGCTAATTTAAATGGTTAGATCAGTTGCCTGAGATAAATTGACTACAAAACCAAAAGCCAGAAATTCCGATGATGGCGTACATACACAGCTGGCAACTTTTAACATCATTCCAGATAGCCTGCAAAAATGTTGATTATTATAACAAAGGATGGGTGGGGGCACTCTGAGAAATAAGGCATGTTTTCAGAATCTTTATGTTGGTGTGTGTGTATGTGTGTGTGTTGCTTTCCAATTTGAGAACTTTGTCAAATCTTTTATATTTTTCCTATACTCTAAATAAAGTTACTTAGATATTTATTTTGGCCTTAATGAAATTTACTGTAAAGTTTCTGATTATTATAATTTCTTAAACATTTAATTATTTCACGTAAATTTTAAAAATGATTTGCCTTCCACACCCCTTTTCAAACACACAGTACTTGTTCCACTTAGTGTAATGAGCAGTAAAACTGGCTAAATGCCTGTTCTCCAAAGTACTGGCAAATACTGCATTGGAAAGCACAATTCTAAACCGTACATCCTGAATGTTATTCTGACAAGCACTGGAAAACACAGTGCCCCTGAAAAGAGAACACAACCCACAAAACAGCATCCAGGCAAGTGAAGTACTCTGAGGATTCTATGACATACCTTTTCCAAGTCATAGAAAATCTGTCCTTGGACACTCTGGCTATAACACTGTGCTGATATCATAAAACCCATGGATAAATAAGGATATACAGTGATGGAAAAAAAAATTCAGAGGGAAAGCTGAACACAAAGTAAATATATGTGTAGCAATCTTATTTGCATTATCACCCTTAATAATAAAAAAAAAAGAATGAGACTTTATTCACAATGAAAACAAAAAAATGCACAGTTGTGTTGCTGTACAGTGCTGTGTGGACTGTACATTCAATACTAATATGTACATAATGGTAAGTCAATAGCAGGTGTTACCTAAAAAAATGAAAGTTACATCAGACCAGCTCAAGCAGATAACTGAAATAGAAAATTCTTGGTGCTTTGGTTTGAAATTACAAGACTTCACACTCTCAGGCAGGCAGAGAAAACTGTTTTTCTCTGCTGAGTTGACCCTGGAATCAAATTAGTTTTTTAGTAAGAGAAGAGAAACTTCTAAAAAAAAATCAGAAATCATAGTTTTCAGGAGTTGGCAAAGATTTAAAAAACTTGCTCAGATGAATATTTGTATAGAATCATAAATAATTATTTGCTGAAATAGTCATGCTATATAGTAAAGAAAAATTCTAATAATTTAAAATAGGCATAGCCATATAAGTAGTTCTAAGATTTGGTATTAGAGTGATCTTTACTAATGTTTAAGGTTTCTGAAGTTCCTGTGCTCCTGAACTGTCTTGGCCATGAAAACCCATATCTAAGCTTCTGTGAATGGCATTTGCTTATGCTTATTATTAAAATAAAATTTTTATATAAAAAACCCTATTATTACCTATCTACACCAAAATACTGGTCTGCTATTTCTGGAATTGTAGGCAATGCCTTTTGTATGGGGAAAAAAAATCAAATATTTTAAAGTGTTACAAAACTCAGAATGAGCAACTTAACCTAAATTTTGACACTTTACTCCAGTTTTAAAGCTCTGGAATGAGTAAGCTGTGTAAAACTATATGGACTAAAATATAATAATAATGATAATAATATCATTATTATTATAAGGTTGACAACAGTTCTCTGTAGGATTTATTGGCATGAGGATGGCTAACTCTCTAGTATATTATGAAAACATGTCACAATATGAATGCTGGGAAAAATATACATAAAGGAAGGAAGAGGAGGAGGCTAAAAAGTATCAAAAATAAGATCACAGAATCAGAATCTCAGAGAACAGTATAAAGAGTAGAAGAAGCCAAAATGGGCTTCAACCCTCCACGGGTCCAGATACCTCCAATGGAGCTTCTTAGCTTCCAAAATCCAACAAGTCTCAAACCACTTATTATTTGACTTACAGTAAGGGTCATCACTAAAGCACAGAAAGGCTGTAAGAGAATGAAAGTGAAGAATACCACACAGTATGTGCTCCAAGTAAGAAGGTGTCCAGACCTACACAAGTATAACTAAGGCAATTCAAAATGATGGAATAAAAATACAACATGAAAGAATGTAGCCTACACAATGGTGTCCTTCAGCAAGTAATACAGAATTGGGCTACTTCTTCAAAACAGTTATCTATGCTGCCCCTGCAATGATCCTTTCCTATTCACTTCAGCATCATCTTTGCTATATCAGCTTATCCACAAGATCATACTGTTTATGCAATATGACCAAAATATTAATTCATAAATTTTCTTGCACTTTTGGGTTCTACTATTTGGTGGGTAGTTTAAACTTTTAATTTGATACAGTATAAATTACCTGAAAAGAGTCTTAATGAGGAAACATTTCGATCAGATTGGCCAGTAGGGGCATTTGTTTAAGACAGTCTTGATTAGGTTAGTAGAGATGGGAAAACCAATCTTAAATGGGCAACAACATTCCCCGGGTTTGAGTTCCCAATCATACAGGTGCAGAGGAAGCAGACTAAGCAGTAAGCATGTGTGCATGCAGGCTTACATTCATGATTTTTGGCACTGACTGGTGATGTGATGTGACTTTCTTAAGTTCTGGATGTCTAGACTTTCTTGCTATGATGGACTCTAATTGAAATTATGAACTAAAAGAAAGCTTTTCCCCCAGTAGATTGCTTTTTGTCAGGGTATTTTATTATATCATCAGGAAAAGAAACTCAGACAGTCAACCTTTAACTCTCTAACTCAACTCTACCTCATCTTTCAAGTCTCCACCTAGTACCTTTCCTGGGAAGCGTAACTTCCTGCCACTCATCCACTTAGTAATGGTGATTACAAGGCAGCTAAAGTTCACTAAGTACCTGTAACAATCCTATGGCATAGGAATGTATAACATACCCATTTTCAGAACAGATCCAAACAGAATTCTCAACAAAAGAATCTCAAATGGCTGGAATACATTTAAAAATTGTTCAATATCCTTACTCATCAGGGAAATGCAAATCAAAATGACTCTGGGATATCATCTTACACCTGTCAGAATGGCTCAGACCAAGAACACTGATGACAGCTTTTGTTGGGGAGGATATGGAGTAAGGGGAACACTCCTTCACCGCTGGTGGGTGTACAAACTTGTACAGCCACTTTGGAAATCAATATGGTGGCTTCTCTGAAAAATGAAAATCCATCTACCTTAAGACACAACTATACTAACCTCATATACTCAAAAGATGATTAATCATACCACAAGGACACTTTCTCAGCTATGTTCCTAGCAGCATTATTTGTAATATTTAGAACCTGGAAACAATCTATATGCCCCTCAATAGAAGAATGGATAAAAAAAAAATGTGGTACATTTACATAATAGAGTATCACTCCACTGTAAAAAAAAAAAAAAAAAACAATGATCTCATGAAATTTGCAAGCAAATAAATGAAACCAGAAAAAAAAATGTGTGAAGTAATACATACCCATAAAGACAAACATAGTATATACTCACTCATAAGTGAGTATCAGGAGTGAAGTACAGAGTACCAACCTACATTCACAGCCCAGAGAAGCTAGATAACAATGAGGGCCCAAAGAGGGATGCATAGATATTTCCCTGGGAAAAGAAAATAGAAGAGGTCTCCTGGGTAAACTGAAGACGAGATGAGTGGGTGTGGGGGAATGGGAACTTGAGGGAGCAAGTTGAGGGCTACATGCAGGAGGTAGTATGGGGAGCAGAAAGGATGGAGAGAGGCTTCTTGATAGGGTGGGGCATTTCAGAATTAGGGAGAAACCTGCTATCAGGGAACCTCCCACGAACCCAAAAGGAATACCCCAGTTAAGGTTCCTAGCAACAATAGAGAGGGTGCCTGCACTGTCCAACTACTATAATCAGCTTGCTAACTACCTTAATTGTCATCAGCTTTTATCCAGTAACTGATGGAAGCAGATGCAGAGAGCCACAGCCAAACACTGGGCAGAGTCCTCCTGAAGAGAGAGAGGGTGGAGGGATTGTAAGAACCAGGGTAGTTAAGATCATTATGGAAGAGCCCACAGAGACAGCTGACCTGAGCTCATGGGAGCACACAGACTGTGGACCAACAGTTAGAGAGCCTGCATGGGGCTGACCTAGGCCTTCCATGTGTGTGTGTGACAGTTGTCTAGCTTAATCTGTTTGTAAGGCTCCTAACAGTGAGAACCAGACCTGTCTCTGGGGCTTAGCTGGCTTTGGGGAACCTGTTCCCCATGCTGGATTACCTCTTCCAGAAAGGGGAGGAGCTTGGTCCTACCTCAACTTAATGTGTCAGGTTTGTTTAAGGTCACAGGAGGGGAGGCCTGCCCTTTCCTGAATGGAGACTGGGGAGGAGTGGATGGAGAAGGGGTAACTGGAAGTCAGGGGCCAGAGGAGGGAGCAGGATGGGAGAAGGGAGGAAAAGCTGGGGTTGGTATGTAAAATAAATTAAAAATGTTAATAACAAAGAAATGTTAAAGTGAAAGACAGAAAAAATAGAGCAAACCAAAAACTAACCAAACAAATAAAAATAACATACCCATTTTCCAGAAGAGATATTGTAATATAAACAGGCTAATAACTCACCCCTAGGTGGATCATGGTCAAGTCATGGGTAGAGCTGATAAGCAAACCCAGGGAGAGAAGTTGTATAATCTGTGTTCTAAACATCAGGCCACACCACCTCTAAATAACTAAAAGTATTATGCCCCTATTTATTGCTGTGGAATGTTAAAGTGTCTTCTCAAATAGAGATGTTCAATGAGATGCTTAAATTCAATGTGTAACTCTTACAAATACTGACTCTATAGTATCAAGTGTGGAGTACCAATAAATTATCAAACATCCCAGAAAAGACAAGAAAGACCTCTTTAACAATATTTTTGTTGGGGCCTAATTTTTACAAAAAAAAAAAAAATGTCGCTTTAACTGGCACATCTAAAACATATTAGCATTTACCATCTCTATAATAAAGAAGAGTGTCTTCAAAACTAATGAAAACCCTTAGCAATTTGAATATTAGATGATACCAAATTACACTATAATTATTTCAAAGGTCAAGAATCCTAAAACTCTCCACCTGGGTGATGCAATCAGAAAATTTAAGTATGTATGAAAATATTTAATTATACAAAACAGGAAGAAATCTAATAATTTAATAACCTTTAAGTAAATGTGCTGTCTTCCCACATAAGTATTTTTTCCTCTGTGCTGCAAAAAATGAACATTTTAAAAGCATATATGGGCTATGTTAGTTTCAAGAACGAGTGAGACCTCATGGTTTGAAATAAATCAATACATCATGTAGGCATGCTTGGAAAGCTATAAGGTGATTGGACACTATTGAAAATGAGACAGAGTCAGACACCCAGCATTTTTAGGAATGCAATCTCTAAAAATGGAAAAACAACATAGTGTGGGAGCTGCTCTTAAATCCTGAGGGGAAGGGATTTAAGCAAGTACATACACACTAAGATGAATCTCCCTGCTTCCACCACAGCTGGATTGCCATTCTCTCTGAATGTGAAGAAATGTTGGAGTGACAAGTAAATTATCTTTAGTTCAGATTGTATAGTTATTTATTTTATTAGTTAGCTTGATTCTTTGGGGTAGTGTCTCACTATGTGGAAAAAATTAGCCTTGAATTATGTCAGGTGTCCTGAGAAGCCAGAAATGGGCCACTGGGTTCTCTGGAACTGGAGGAACAGACAACTGTAAGCACACAGGTGAGTGCTAGGAACTGAACCCAGGTCTTCCAGAACAGCCAATTCTCTTAACCACAAAACTCCCTCTCTTGCTTCTTGACTAGATCATTTTAAAATATTTGTCTTCAAGATTTTTAAGCTAAGCTACCTCACACTCAGGATAGTCTTCTCTTAGTGAAATGTGGAGTAAGCTCAGGCATTCCCAGAGTACAGGAACACAGCAGAAATGGTTTTGCTTTGCTAGAATTGCCGCCAGCTGCAGAAGGCCTAGATTATGTGCATAAACAGTTTGTCTTGACTTGGTTTGTGTTGTGTGAATAAACATAGATGGAACTTTTTAAAAAAAAATTGCAATGGAATATTTCAATGGGTAGACTTAAAAAGACTGCTTCTGTTTCTATGATTGGGGATCTTATTTTTTTCCATTTTAGCAGACAGTGTCTTATTTCTATGTAGCCCTGGCTTTCCCAAAATTAGATTTATGGATCCAGTTGATCTCAGACTTGTGATGCTTGCATACATTGTAAGTGTCTAATCCTATGTTTCTGTTTCATATTTTCTTAAGGCTTCATCATGTATGATTGTTATACATGTAGCAAATTAACAATAATGAACAAGGTAATATCTGAAGACTTCAAAAAGAGCTATCACACCCACTTTGACATTGTGCTCTCTTTTAGGTTGTTATTTTTATATTGAACATTGAATATAAATAATATTGACAACTTGAGAGTCATCTTTCTGGCTCTGACAAAATTAATTTATAGTCAACTCACAGTGATGCATTATGAAGATAAGGGGTCTCCACTGGCCAAATATGGGAAACACTGTTAGAGTAGGGAGGAAATGTCAATGTAAATGAGGAACCATGTACAGAGGGCTACAGAGAAGCCACCACAGTCAATAGGTTTAAGGTAAAACTGAACTTCCAAAGCAGATGTTCTGAATGTGTGGAGTGCTGAGACAGAGCTGATTGCCAACAGAAGACACTTCATCAGACTCTTTAGTCATATTGTTTCATCTAGGTAACTAGTGCCCCCTCTGTACCAGAAACTGTCAACCTGCTTTGTTCATAGAGCCCTATTCTGTTTCGTCATACTACTGTTCTGTCAAAATGTAAATGAGGAAGCATCTACAGAGGGATTCAGAGAAGCCACCACAGTCAACAGGTTCAAAGCAAACTGAACTTGCAAAGCAGATGTTCTGCATTCATCCACAGCAGCTTGACCACTATATGCTATTTGCCTCTTTAAAGTTTCTTGGAGGTCAGATGAAAAGGTGCATGTCTGTAATCCAGAGGAAATCATTAAAGAAACAATTTAAACAAGAGAAAAATTCATGGAGATATATATCTTTGAGCATATATAAAACAGGACAATGAAATTTGAAATAAAGATCATAAAGTATGAAACTACCTAAATTCTAGAAGCTGAAAATGAAGACATGGATAGAACTCTGCAACATATTTTGATACTTTTCTTTGTACAGTTCCATACCCTTCCTGCCCTCAAGTTGATTGTAAATGCTATTTTGTGATAACTGTAGCCAATAGAGGACTGCCTGTATCCAAATAATTGTGGTCAGTCCTAAGTAGAGATTGGAGGGCAGAGAAGAAGATGAGGACAAAACAAAGAAATAGAGGAGAAAAAGACAGGAGAGAGAGAATATGTTTCATTCATAAACTGCTTCCCTTTCTCTTCCATGTTACCTCCAAGACTGCATTCTTGCACGCCAAATAAATTCAAACACAAGTAAAAACTACTAAAAAACTCTATAAGCTATTTCAAGTTAGGCTGATTCTGCCACTGTTATCAGTTTTCAATATTATGATAAGTAAATATCAAATGGAAAACAAGAGTTGAAGAACATGATAAGTAAATTCATATGTATAAAACAAGTAGATTTCAATTGCATTCAACTATTTCAGCCAACCACTTCTAAGGGAAGATCTTCTAAAGAAAATTGCATTGCCTTCCCAACTCCTTAGAGAGACAGTTTAGTTAACAGCCTACCTATACTTCAGAGATGACCATGCAGCTTACATGTCAAACTCATTTTCAAATGTCAATCATGCCCTTTTCAATCTAATTAGTTTGGAAAGTAGTGTCACTGACCTGGAACTATGCAGACCATTTATTATCATATCATTTGATCAATCTAACACTTTGCCTCAGTTGAGTTTAAGACACCTGTAGCCAAAATGTAATATCCTGTCTCCTATTCATTACTGCTAACTCTCAATACAATTTCCTATTTACAGCTCAATTTATCATTGTGAGTATGCACGGCTAACTTTGCAGAGGCATTCCACAGAATCTTATTTAAGATTTCAGGCCAATTAAAGCAAAAAGATGAAGGAATATTCACAGACAGTGACTATATACATACATAGTATATATTAATGTATACTATACTCTACTGCATATAAACATACTTTATTAGTATCAAATATATACAACAGATTCAGGATTTTAGATAAAGAGTTGCAGACGGGAAATGAGGAAAACCAGAAGTCCATGCACAGGCTGAGAGTAATTTACAACATTAACTACCCAGATTAGGTTTTTGTTTCTTTAGTATGACACAACGAACCATATAAGGAGACTCTGCAGGTTGTCATCATATTGGACCCATTTTATAATAAAGAAAACTTCCCCTGGGTTCATAGTGTTTAATCTGACTTGAACTTGGCTAAGAGCAGCTGAGGTAGCACTGAAAAAGAAACAATAACTAGCTGCCCTGAGGTCAGAGAGCATTGGCAAGGGTATCAGAGGAGAGCAAAAGAGCTGGGCTGGGCTAGAGTGGATGTGTGCTCCATGCTGGCAGCAGGGGAGCTGAAAAATGGCTCACAGAGTAGACACCTCTCGTCTTGTCCATTCTCCAGCAAGACCACGGAAATTACATGATCTTTTTCCTATTTCAGCTTTGCATATTAAGAATGAATTTGCAAGACAAAAATGCAAGCAGGTAATCTTATCTCAAATGCACAGCATAACACATTGCATGAAGGAAGGAAAGAATACAGGCACTCTGATATGCCCCAAAATGGTATATTCATATTTTTAACTGTGGTGTTTTATAAAAAATGTGCACCTGTTATATTTAAAGTAATGACTAGTCACTCTAGGATGGTAATCTAAAAGCAGAATGCTGGCTGCCAGATCTTCCTTTTTTATCCTCCACTTTTATTGGTGAAAGTTAAGTGGATTTTTACCAAAATTTATGTTTGTCTAATCGAAAGGAAAGAATGTTACTCATGTTTTCCGGATCAATTTACTACTATTGAATAATTTTACATGAGATTAAAAAAATAAAAAGATGCACATCTATCTATCTCATACTTACCTTCTGGTGAGGAAGCAGGCTTCTGGGAAAAGACAGCATGTACTTTACTCTTCTTATGGATATCAGTGTTTACAGACAAGCTGGACTGAATTTTTCTATGCATTTTCTGAGAAACGGGAGCTGATATTTTGTGATTATCTGTGGGTGCATGTTTAGCTCCATGAGGAATTCCATTGCCATTGCTCAGACTCCTGTGGCCCCCATTCTTTATCTTGCCTGTCTCCTCTTTACTGGGCTCCTGTGTTGACATCTGCAGCTGAGGCAGGCGCTGAGGTTGAGCTGAGTTAAAAAAACAAACAAACAAAAACAGTTCACCTAGTTAAACAAGAGAAGCTACTACTTTACAATAATGGAAAGATATATTCACAATACAAATTAAAAAATAGAGACTGGAGGTTTAACTCAAGATAATAAACCTGAAGAAGCGGGTGTTACGAAGAAGAAAAGGTGAAGAGGAAGGAAGAGGAATGTTTTGGAAGGAGAAAAAGAAGGTCTAGAAAGTAAAATAAAAGTAAATTAATCACTATACAAAAATATAAAATTAGAAAATGTTTTGTTAATTTAAAATAATAATTAAATTAGAAAATCTTTTTTAAAAGAAGTAATTCAACACTGGTTCAGTGAAGGCTGCTCTTGCTGGCTGGCCTTATAAGTGTTATGCACACAACACCAGGATCTCAATACTAAACTCACCAACTACACTTTGAAATGAAAGGAACAATGAATTTTGATGTTCAAAGTTAGACAATAGTCAAACATAGTTTTATTCAAAGAAATTCTAAATCAGGGTGAAAATCTTCTAACTTCACTTCATAGAAAAAAAGAAAGAACAACAACAACAAAAACAACAACACCTATTTCAGTTTCATACAGAGCAGCTGCCAAAAGCAAATATAAGTACTTCAGAACTCCTTTTGAGTCTCCACCAAGCAAAACAGCACACCTTCTCTTATTCGATGCTATCCCAGAAATTCCAACCAAAGAAGTGAGGAAAATAACTTCAATCTAAAAAGGAGAACACAAACTGGAGAAGTTCTACATGTTAGTCCTTAAGAGCCTTGCCCTTTGAATTCTGAGGTCAAGCCACGCCCTCCCCTGAGCTCTGATGTCAGGACCTCTTTAAAGCAAGGTTCCCATGTGCAGTACATCTTCCTCCCTCTTTCTCTCTCTCTCTGTCTTCTCTTCAGAGCTTCCTTTACTCTTTCTCCCTTTCTTCCTCTTCTTTCTCTTTCTTCTTGCTTTCTCTGCCATTATAACCATAACCTCGCTATTAATCACAACCATGCCCATCTGACAATAAAGTTCTTTTCTACATAGAAGCAGCCGTTAAAAGTCTCCTGCTATCTGCTTCCGCATTCCTGGTTTCACCTGCATCCACAGAAACCTGCCATTAGATAACTGGGTATATGGGAATCATGCTAATATATGCACAAAATCCTAACAGTGCACACTTGCAAATGAATAATCTGTTCTGAAAGGTTAAGAATTAAGAAAAATATATTTAGGGTAAACTGTACATGATGCATAGTACTCCAGTATGCAATGCCAATGGTAACTAATTAACAAGTAAACAAGAAAAGAATTAGCTTCTCATCACAGTGTGAAAAATAAAACCCCAAAGCCTCCCCTTAAAATACTAATAAGGATCCAGAGCTAAAGCAGCATGAATGGGTAGACACAGTTACAGGGAACAACAAAATGACAACATGTTATTGAAAAGCATGGAAGTGTCTACATAATGGGCATAAGTATGTTCATTCTATTGGGCTGGTAATTCTTTCTTATTTCAGTTAGTGTAGTGACATTTAATTTAGGCTTTTTTTTTTTAATTGTATATAAGAAGCTGATCCCAAACTAAGGAAGAAGGATAAATACTAACAAAGAAATTTTAGGAAAGAAATGTGAAGGTTGGTGGAACTTTAACTAGACATGAAATTGCACCATCGTTTTTCAGTTGCTTTAGCACTGTGACATTTGTCCATATACAGACAAAAACACAGGAACAGTAGATTCCCAGATATGTAGAGATGCATGTACATACATACACATGTCTATGGCATACAAATAAAGTCCAGACCATCCACATGTCTATGTGGGAAAAGAAAGATTTTAGTTTAAAGTGGAAAGGAGAGATGATTTTAATGGCATGGTACTGAGAAGGCTAGTATAAATTTTTGGACACTACATCACTGAACAAGGGAGTGAATAATGACAATTTGTGTTGACCAGCAAACAGTTCCATGAGAACTCAAGACCAACATCTGCAAACCAGCATCTTAAAGACAAGCTCCGTTTCTTAGGAACACACAATCATTTGATATAGAGAATCATATGATCCTGCTTAGTGGAGCAACCAGAATGACACTCTAATGACTGTCATTGAACCCAGAGCTATGCATACGCATTAATAAAGATGCCAAAGAAGACAGCTAAACCTAATTTAGTGTTCTTTTCGTAGCCCTTTTTTTTTTTAGCAACCTTTCCAAATAAATAGAATGCTTGGGCTATCTCTTCTCTAAAAACTAATATTTCAAGCAATCTAAGAGCTTGGTTAAGTTGAAATGTCATTGACCAATGTGGGGCAACTGCTTACCAATTATTCAAAAATGTCTTCTCATACTCCAGTCCAAGATACCCCAAGAATTAAAACAGTCTCATTAAATGAAAAATGCAAGTGGTAAAGGACAAGTATGTTCTGCCTCTAAATTCTAAACAATAATAAATTTGCCTTTTTTTTATTTTCTAACAGAACGGACTCTGCAAATTATGGGTTACAGCTGGAGCTTTAGTTTAATGCACCTTTAACGATTTATCTACATTTCAATCTTCAAACCATATCTAATTCTGGGGTCAGCTAAATGATAGTACTCTTATTTTTTGTTTCACTGTCACCTAATTACTTTTCTATGGCTTTTGAATTACAGTTAAGTAACCAAATATTACCTCTTCACTTCAATTTTTTTTTAACTTTAAAACATTTTTTAGTTGAATGATTTTGCCGGGTGTGTGCAGTAAATCAAATCAAGACTGGATAGGCTTCATCTTAGACATATCAATTGATAGGAAATGTAGCTTCATTGACCACTCTTCAAGGGTATAATTTTAATCTTATCATCAAGTTGCAATTAAAATAAAACATAATCTTATTTTCAAATGAAGAAGGAAACTGCCTGCCTGATTAAACCACAACTACTTGGTTTAAAATAGATTTCTTTTTATTGTGTACAAATCATGGATAGCTCTAAAAAAGCATGCTAATATAGGGGTGACACAATGCTTCTTAAAACACAAGCAACGCCTGGGGACCCTCGCTCCCGCTTTAATGATGCACCGTTCTCATTCAGCTGTCTCTCTTTTTTCAAATCTTTACATATGTGACAGCTCTCAAAAGTAGACCATAGACCATCTGGCATTTTCCGAGGTGTAACTCGCGCAAGTTCAGCTCTATTGGGAGTACACCGCTATCTTCTGCCTGCGTTATAAAGGGACAATAGAATGGAGAACTTAGGGGTTGTTTTGAATTATTCATTTTTTGCCTGTATATTCAAGAAATTTTTACAAACTCTGCATTTTGTACTACATAATCACATGCGTTAAAGGTACAAAGAAACTTTTTGACACCTCTTTTCTACAGAAGGCTGGCATTTTGTTTGATATGCGAACATTCAGCATCTGTTATATCACTCCAAACAGGACGAGGGCTGCTACAAAAGACCCCATTTTAAATTTACTCTCTATGAGCAAAAAATATATTCTCAATATTCAGGAATGAATGCAATACTTGTCAAAATTTCAAATACCAGGTATTAGAACATTCAGCATCTTCCAACCTGGATAGCGTTGATCACCTGATCGCCATATGTGTAGAGATTTTTTTTCAAACCATAGCTCACACAATACAGCATGATTGTAATTTTAACATCCATGATGAATAGTAATAAATGTCTTAAGAAATACTGTTCTTTCTAGGTTCAAATATTTTCAATCAGGGAGATTAGGTCTAACAGTTTTCAATGGGAATAATAAACATGGGAATAAATGAGTCAATAGCATGAACTTCTTTTGATAATTAAAAAAAAAAACTAGGTAATGTTGTAACTAGTAATAAGGATATGTGAAGCTGCAGCTCAGCCACTGGCATAGCAACAGAAAGCCACATTTTACTCCAGCATATAATCAATTAGTGGAAGTAGATCATCTTCATTGCTGGTGTCCACAGAAGTCTCATTCAATAAAATTTCAAAAGTTCTCATGCACATAGGTAATTCAAATAATTGATATGCATATAAAAATCACACTAAATCCTGTTACTTTTCTCAGGAATAATTATAAAGTTCTGAGTATCCAGTACCACATGATCACTATAGGGGATGGACACACACATGCACACACACACAGTAATGATAGAAATGCCATATATGCAATGTTGTATATGAATATAAAAGAACAATTTAGCATGTTAAACATCATTAAAAGATACTTCTAATCCTAACGCTTACTATACAATAGTGTCCTTAAATGGGAGATGAGATGCTTTCAATTTGACTCATGATAGAGCTACACATTTTTATTACTACAAAATGTGAGCTTAGGTAAAAATTAGAATCAAGGTGAAAGTCCTCTCTTTTTTATGAGCCATTGCCAAGACTTTCTCCACGTGCAAAGTCTGGGTGCACCTGCCCATAAATCCTGCCCAGCAGGAGACTCCTCATATCCTGCTTTACATTATTCTCCACCAAGGGCTTTTGGAAATGCTTTATTTGCCTCTTCATTTATGGACTCATTGGTCACATATATCCTTCTTTTTAGTGGGATTATGTTAGTAATGTAAATATTTGTCCCGCTTATGGGTTTAATAAAAGCTGATTGGTCAAAGGCAAACAGGAAGTGTGGGCAGGGCTACCAGGCTAAGAAAACTCAGGAACTTCTCAGAGCAGAGACAGACGCCACACGAAAGCTCCAGACACAGATGCCAGGAGATGCAGAGGAAATGCTGTTCTGAGAGAAGGTACAGAGCTGCATGGCTGAACAAGATGGGTTAGATTGAGAGCAAGTAATAGCAAATTATATGCCTGAGCCCTAGGTTAATCAACATAAAATAATAGAAGCGTTTGTGTGATTCTGTGACTCTGTGGGACTGTGAAACTGTGGGTCTAAGGACCGAACCTTGAGGCCAGGCCCGGAAAGTCTGGGCCAGAACCATTTACAACACTTCTTTGTGTCTTACATACTTGTAGAGCATAAGGGAACACAAATCAAAAATCTTTAAGAATTCTGATCCAGAATAAAAACAGGCATGAGGAGTTACATTGACTTGTTGACAGATAAAGCTAGCTAAGAAGAGGTAATCTTGGGAGAATGGGTATCATTCCTTCTTGCTAAAACCAAGAAATCAGCAACAAATATTAATGAAGGGTTGGTAGCACAAATTTCCATTAGTTTTTGGAATGTAAAGCTTCTGTTAGTTAGGGCTGAGTTATCATGGCATTCTGTATGTGTAGTGGGATTATGTTGTTTTACTGTAAATAATTGTCCTGCCTACTGGTTTAATAAAAATGCTGATTGGACAAAGACAGAAAGTGCAGATGGGGTTACCAAACTAAGAAAACTCTGGGAACAGGAAGAACAGAGCAGAGATGCCACAGAGAAGTCAGAGAAGCCAGAAGATGCAGAGGACAACTATGCTGCTCTAAGAAAGGGTACTAAGCCTATGGCTGAAAAAGATAAGAATTATGGGTTACTTTAAGAGCAAGAGCTAGCTAGCAATATGCCAGAGCCATAGGCTGATCAGCATAAAATTAATATAAACATCTGTGTGTTTCCTTGTAACTTTCGAACTGCTGGTCCAGATCTTGGGGCCAGGCCAGAAAGTCCAGGCCAGAAACCTAATACAACAGGTATGAAACTTCTCCTGAATGGAGGCAGTAGTAAGGAACTGCCATCCTGACTCTGGGCCTTCTACAGTTAAAACACGGAAATGATCTTGTGATATGAAGACCTACTAGAAAAAGCAGGCAGCTTTACTAAAAGATAATTTTCTTGTAAGCAACATAGCCATTGCTACCAATATGCAAATAAATTGGCCACTATATAAATCTAAAACAGTGTACCCATCTATATAGACAAATTTCAAATAGCCACTGACCTGGAGGTCAAGCCCTGGTGATTAGATGAAAGGTTACAGGTCAGCCTCCAGATACCTTTTGGCCATCCCTAGATATAGGATTGCAAGGAACAGCATGGATAACCAGTGGTCTACACCCATAGAGTTTCAGAGAAGCATATGCGAGCTAAGTTGCAGTAGGCAAATTATTTGTTACCATTTCAATTTAGTGTTCTAATTAAAAGGCTATGAAGAAGAACAGTGAAGGCCTGAAATGTCGGACCATGGCAAATACCTCCCTGGGGTCCTGCCTAGGAGTAGTATAGTGATGGAGATTTTCCAGTGGAGAGAGATGTAGGTACAGGAGCAAGGACAGCCTGGAGCAAGCCTCATTACTACTATAGGTAAGGCTGGTGACAAGAAAATGATGACTGAACATCAGAGGAGGCCAGATCTTAAAAACAAACATGAAAATGAGGTCCTCCACAAGGAAAAGACGAGAAAGAGGAGAGGAGTGGGAGGGAGAGAGAGAGAATTGGACTGCTACAAATAAAGAAATCCTCCTTGGGACTTTTCCCGCTCTGAAGTAATCCCTGGATCTAAATATTTGCTAGCAACTAAAGAAGGGCTGCTAAGTCTTCTCATCAGGAATCTTCTCTGAAATGGCTATGACCAATACCAAACAAGGAAATCTTAGCAGAGTCTTCCAGTAAGCAAACTCACTGCATATAGAACACAGGCTCCAAGTTAGGGAAAAAAACTATACAACTCTCCATAGCTCTGTTCATACCATGCTCGCTAGTCTGCATTCTATAAGGCCACCCTATTCTTTATCTGCACAGGGGCTCCCCTATATAATCTCATGTCTCAAACCACACACAGGATGAAAAAAAAAGTTATATCAAATTTGATCTTTGGTGATCTTCCAAATCATTTCAGAACACAGATACATATCACCCAGAGGTCTAAAGAAGAATATGTACTAGGTCTAGATGTACTGTCTACATGATTGCCTTCTCATAAGCAAAGACAAAGTGCACTGGTGTTTGACAGAAGAGGCAATTGTCTCTCATTAAGTAAAAACAATGTGAAACTACATGGACAGGACAAAAAGGGTCTGCTTGTAGCCCCATGAATAACTGCACACTGGTGAGCTAAGGCCACCATAGCAGACACCTGTGCTTGTCTTTTCAATATCACCACTGTTGTCCTGATGACAATATAGATATTAATAAGAATGGAACCTAAATTTACCGACAGTAACTTCTGCAGCAATGAAGTGTTTTTAGTTACATGCATTTGTACACAGAACTTGACAATCCTGGGTCTTCACTGACTCAAATTGACAGCAGAGTGTTCCTTAAGGGCAAGATCCCATATTCCTGGAATTCCATCAGCCTTATCAAGCACATGCTTACTGACAAAGAGCCTTGTATGATGCTCAGCACCCAGTGGACACCCAGTGAAAATTAACTGATGATGATGAATTATACTAGCTTTTAAGCTGTCACTTGATCCCAGAATATAATAACCTTCCTGAATAAATCAAGCAACAGTTTGGTATTCAGTGCCATTATAAACTTCATCCTTCACCTTCCTGAGCCTAGGGAATTGCTGTAAAAGCATAATATAAGAATGGTAGAACTGTAACAAGAATTCAAGAAACCCTCTCAGTTATAACAAGGGAATTAAAGATTCAGTTACAGATATCATGGGGTGTGTGGAGAAATGCATCAAAAATGCTCACAAAGTAGCCTTTCTGAGGAGCAGCACAAGAAAAGTCACTGTCAAATTATATATCTAAAAGATCCTTCCCATAATAAAAGCAAACTCAACTTAGTCTGCAAGTAATGCACAGAGTAATGGATGTCCAAATGATGTCATAGCTAAAAGATATGGAGTACGGTAAGAGAACCTCAGATGCTAACTAAGGAATTCAATATTTAAGAAGAAAAGCATACCCTTAATGGTGTACATAAAATAAACCAAAGGAAAAACAAATCTAAAAAAAAAAAAAAAACCCACCAGCTTTAATAAAGCTCAGAATCCCCAAGTTCACTGGTGAGCAGCTGTAATGGTAAGGACTTTAGCGAATTCTCTTACCATGTGGCCTGAGACTAGGAGTCCTCTGCTTTAGCTCTTGTTATAAAAGATGCTTCTGCTGAAACAACTGAAAATTCAAGACCGAGAGACAAGTTCTAAAAACTGACTTAAAGACCAATCAGGTCCTAGTGGTCATGTCAGACTCCAGACAACATTCCTCTTTAAGGAACTAGTACATAGACTGTCTTCCTACAGGACAGCCAATGATATTCAAAGTAATGATGCAGAGAAGCTTTTCCATGTTATTCAAGTCCATCCTCACAGGCACAATTATGTATGTGTATGTACATAGCAGATTCTAGTATATACATAATAGGAAAAAATAATTACACAAATGAATAAGGAAACAAAATACTGTTTTCTGATTCTCATCCCTAAGGTTAAAATCTTAATCCCTCTATTATATCATTCCTTTAACTTTTTGGATCCTGACTTAGAATATTGTATCCATCAAATTACAGTATTCCTGGACAGAATAAAATATTACTTAAAACATAAGCATCAACAAGTGGCAATGTATAGAGGGACAAAACCATTAACCACGCTTGAGGAGTCACAGATTGAGACCATTTACATAAATGGTTCCTCTCCTAATTTCTCCATTAAAATATACTAAATCTGTCAAGGTCACTTTGGCTGCAAAATGGCTGAAATAAGTCATTATAAAATATTTGTTATGTACTCTTCTCAGGACAAGGGATCTTACAGGGAACAAATTTACAAAGAACTCATTCACTGTAGAGCTTATGGATATTTATGATCTCAAGCAACAATAAATTCAGAGGGCATCCCTAGTAGTGTTAATTTCACATCTTAATGGCATTAGAGGCAAGGATTCAAATGAAGGGAAAATTGCTATCAAAATGACATCATAGTATTCCCATCTGCCAGGCATCAGAGTGAACAATGTATGGTACCCTCTGTAGTTCTTTCAGTGGTCACTTTACCTACATTTCTACTGTCCTGTGCTCAAGAATATATGAGCTTCACTTTTATAGTAAGTTGAGTTTGCTTTTGTTATGGTAAGAAAACAAAACAAAAAACACTTTCAGATATACAATCTGGCACATTCTCCTGAGAGACAGCACCCTCTGCTAGTGTGTGTATAAACACAGTCCGGAAGCACGCTGCAGACACATGGTATTCTGTTTGCATGTAATATGTGTAAACCACAGCATTCTTGAAAAGGAAAAACAAAGACAAAACTGAGATACAATGTCAGAAAACAAGGATAAGATAGTTGAAAAACGAAACAATAAAGGAAAATACTGACCAATGAGAGATGAAAGGGGATGAGAGAGAGACAGAGAGTGATGAAAGCAGTGTTGCAGGATGTAGAGAATGCCTCTGAAAGGCATCCACCACAATCACACAAACGAGTATCCCTGAGGATCAGAACCACTTGTCCCCTGGAGCTGTGTCTTTCACACAACACCTGTGCATAACACTCTTCCTTCTGCCTTGGCAGCAGCAGTTTACATCACTGTCATTTCTTACTGGAGTCATCAAAGCCCCCTAATCAGAGATCTCTAGCTATGGCCCACTTTGCCATCACTAGCAAATCAGAACCAACCCACAATCTGTTTGCCTTACTCTCCCAATGAAAAGTTCCATGTTCATTGAGCGTTAGCATAAAATCTGCACTTTACTAAAACCTTCCCAACAATGCCTCCTTCATCTCCCCTGCCTTTTTTTCTGGGCTACAGTTATCTGGAACTTGTCCTGCTCATCAAACAAACAGATTGGTGTTTCCAGACCACTGTGTGCTTCTTTTCTATCAGCTGTCTTGGGATGTTCCACCATCTCTTACTTCAAACCCACGTCACATTCTATCTAGTCTCCTTGTTAAATGGTCCCCCTGAGATATAGGTGACTTCCTCTTCTTGAAATTAAGAGAAAATTTGATTTGAAAGTCTGCTATCTCCATCCAAATGCTATGCTCCTCCACAACAACTCCATGCCACTCATGACTCTATACTGTCACTTAGCAAGCCTCCGTTTAGCATGATACGCATGTGCCATGTGCCTGAAGAGATGTGCAGAATATCTGATTCAGCACCTAGAACAATGGCCACTAGAAAGGGTGACATGGATGTCAAGGTGGAAGGTGACACAAATGTCATCCTTCTGCAGCTCCAAAATTTAATTCTTTAAATAAAACACTAAGAAGTGCTCTCATGGAAGGAGGTCTCTGCAGGAATGCCTTTCCCTATGTTCCCTCAAAAGAGAATCTGGCTGCTTCTATCGCTTGGTGAAGTTTAGGAAATATCTGAATCCTCTAAATCTCCAACCACCCAACATAACCTGTAATTCATTAGGCTCATCATTATTTCTTATTTAAATAAATTAGGGAAAAAAACCTGTCAAATTATGTATCACCATAAACTTCATACTAATTTCACATTAGAATAATATTACCATGTACTCCAACAGTGGACAAGAAATCAAAAATAATTAGAGATAATGAAAAATACTAAAACAAAAAAAAATTAGCACTTCAGATAAACCATTGGTAGAAATGGCTGTTGATAGAGAACTGGAATTTTGGAGATTGTTTTGCTTTCAATGCTCTGCATTCTTCCAACAAGTGCTTATTGAATATATTTTAAGTATGAGAAACAATGTAAAGGCTCGTGAAACAGTGGTTTGAAACAAACAAAAATGGCGCACACATTTGAAAATTATGGGCAGTATTACAAAGTAAAAGATACTACTGAAACAGTATTTCCCCAACAACAGGGAAAAAAACTCATTTTGGAAAGCTCTAAAGGGCATCTCAACAAACAGCTGGAAGGAACGAGCTCCATAAAGAAGAGGAACAGGAATGTGGCCAGAATAAAGCTTGCAAAGCCTTGGGGCACAACAGACCTCCGGGCTTTTGCTGATCCAAGAGGAAGCTAGCTTGGCTAGTGAATTCACAGGCTGCCCTTTGGACAGTCCATTTATCACCTAATTAAAACTATAAGCATGAATGAATATGCTTGGGGAAAAAAATACAGGATGAGCCTCCCTGACTGTTCCTGGCAATATTTTTCTGGATATTGTACTTATTTAACATTAGTCTATTACTATAATAAATTATTCACTTATAAGACAACTCTCAATTTCCACTGACCAGAAGCTGGCATAAATAGTTTGATTTGATTCAAGACACTCCCAACAAAAGAGCTCTTAGGAAGTTAACAAACCCAGTTGTCAACTACATACAAATGCTATACAAAGCCACAACTTGGATCATTAGGAAAATTTACAGAAATCTTACACTTTAAGAACCTTCCAAGAACAAAAATCATGTATCCATGCTTTTGAAATGGATTAACCAGTTTATGTTGCAATTCAGTGAAATTTGACCTCAAGCTCAGATGGAAGAGTATGCATGGCATGATGCTTTTTCAAAACAGTGAGAAGAAGGTTTAAAAGAACTGAGCTGCTGGGGATTTTTTGTTTGTTTTTCCGATTTTAGGAGTGAAACCATTACTCTGGTTTGCTTTTACGTTACATCTTCCTAAACCAGGAACCTTTATCAGTTAAGAGGCATAAGTCCCTGGCAATTGTTCTCAAACTTTGTCCAATTCCATAGAGCTAAATAACATGTTTACCTCATGTTAGCTCTTCTCTGGGAACTATCTCATCGCTTCCTGTATGCACTGTGCTCCAGAAGGACAATCAAAAGACAGGATCATGATAGTTAGACAGTGAGCAACTTTTTCAAAAAGTCAAACTCCCAGAAAACACATAGGCAATTTAACAGTGAACTGAGTAAGTTTGTCTAAGAGGGGCTTTATAAACTTCCAATTTGTCTCTAGTAATGGTTTCCTATTAATATAGATTTTTAAATCCTGAATATGGATTTCAAATTGCAAGGGGTTAGTACATATTCTTATCCATAAACAAAACTCATTATCAAGAATTACATACAATCTCCACTCCAGATATCCTTGGTTAATTCTTCACCTTTTTCATTCAACCTCAGTATATCAACTGAGAAATACAGGTTACATATATCAATTCTAATGGCATCATCAAAAGCATAGGTATGAAGTTCCTTGTCAAGAGTTAGGTAAATAAAATGCATATGCCTTAATATCCAAAAATCTAGTAAAAATGAATAAACGGTATAAAGGCTCATTTCTCTGGGGACTTGTAATTTTGAAAACTATGTCATCCAAATAATATCTATCTTGTTGGAAGAGCTGACTCAGAAGTTAAAATATTTGTTGCTTTTGCCAAGAACCAGGGTTAAATTCCCAGCAGACACATGGCAATTTCCAACAACCCAGGAGTTCCAGTGCCCTTTTCTGACTTCCCAGGACACCGAGCAGGATGTGGTACACAAATAAATGCAAACAAAACACTCATACACATAAAACAATAAAATAAATAAACCTACAAACAATATCTATCAATGACATCATATAAATTTTTCTAGAGAAAGAAGAGAAAAAGGGGGTAACATCTTATCTAGAAAAAGTGTTTGGAGCAAAATCAACCTACAGGAATAATGAAAGCTATTGGGTATTTTCCTTAGACCTATAACAACAAATGTTAGCTGAACAAGTGCCATGTGCCTTCTTCTCAGGTTGCTAACAGTGACAATAGCCATCAGCAGTAGGTTAGAATACATCTCTGCAATATTTTCTGTTGTTCGTCTTCCAAATGAAAAAGCAATGAACAAAAAGGAATATGAAAATAAACATTTTCTGTATCTGTTTCATACGATTTGGTCTATGAGAATAAGCAGGTAAGAGAGAGAGGGGGTAGCTCAGCATATGTGTCAGAGAGGAAAAGAGAGGGATTTTCTTTCTTTATGCTTTAAGTATTTATTTTTATTTTGGGGGAGACACTTCCTACCTTGCCCCACCAGGCTGACTCCTCAGACACAGATAAAGAGAATAGACTGGCCTTAAAGGTCAGAGATTCATCTGACTTCCTTTCCCAAGTGTTAGAAATAAATATGGCTCATGACACCATACCCAGTTGCTTCATTTGGTTTGAGTTTTTTGATTGGCTTTATTTGGTTTGATTTTTTTTTTTTTCATAACAGGGTTTCTGAATGTTCTGGAACTTGCTCTATAGACCAGGCTGCCTTTGAACTCACAAAGATTCACCTCCCTCTGGTTCGTGGGTGCTGGGATTAGAGGAATGAGCCACCACCACCTGGCTAACATTTGTCTGTTTTTTGTTTGTTTGTTCATTTTTCATTCAAGCAATATTATAAAATGTTAACCCACATTAAATATGAATGGCAATACATAATACATTGATGCTTGTGTGGCTGGCCCCCCCTTATCATCTGATAAAAATATATTTATTACATGGTGATTTAGAACTCAAGTTAACTCTAAGTAGTCTCTGTTCAGTGCAGTGGCTTCTTGCCTCACACTTTGCAAATAATCTGGTTAGACACATTTTTGAGCATTTGAAGATCATGTAATAGAAGCCACACTAGATCTTCAGATCTCTTCATCCAGAGTGCTGAGTAACCAATAAAACAGCAAGTCATGCTCTGCTTTTCCCCCTGGATTCCACTCCAAATCCCAACAAGGCCTGAAAAGGCTGAACTTCTATAATGCATAGCACAGTGTATCTACACTCCTTCCTCTAGCCCCGTTATGAAACACCACATCACTGAAGATTTGGATGGGGAAATGAATATTTAGATTTTCTTTACCTCCTATATGATGAAGACAGAATATACATCTGCAAGCATATATCAAAGGTGAGAAAACTTAAGGCTGAAAGACAGAGTGTCTTGAGATAAGTGAATCTCATTTAGAAATGAAATCTAAGTCACATGACCCTACCCCTCTCTAAGCCTCACCTTCTCTGGGCACATAAAAATATCTCTCTGCATCTTGCTTTTGTATGGCATCTGCACCTTTGCTGTGTTTAAATCCTGTCAAAAATAGAGCTTGCTCCTAGCAAATTAAATCTGGAGCCATTACTTCGTTTTCAAGCTAATTGGCTAATGGCAAGTGTATTTTTTCTTTTTATATAAATACTATGCTGTGCTTATCTATGGTGCTCCTACAGTCCTTTCAAAGTCTTCATACATTATCCTTAAAGTATGGACGCTTCTCAGGTAGATTGTAGCAGCCTGAATAGATGGAAACTATCTAAGGTGAAATAGCTCTTTAGGAAGATTTATAAGAGTCGGGCCTGTGAATAAGTGGCCATCATATCACTGTGACACTTTCCAAAGAACCGAGTTTTAATGTGCTGTGCCTAAAGACAGAGATGTATTTGGGATGAGGATACACGTGGTAACAAGTTGTTCTTCCAAAAAGACAGTGGCAGTATGGACACATATATTGTCACTCTTCATAGTCATATGCAAAGAAGCAAAAATGATAGTGTCAGTTAAGAGGAGGAAGAATAAAGCCACCCCTCAAGGATGCCCCCAACCCCAAGGAATGCTATTCTAAAACTACAAACTGCCCATTTTTTCAATGCACTGTAATTTAGTGTTTCACACACCAAAATGGACACTAAAATCTGTCATTATTACTGACCAGTCTATAATTGTTCCCATTCAGTCCTGCCAAAGCTTGAGACTCTGACTCGGGGAGCTTAGATATTTAGGCTCAAAATGTAATGTGGTTAGCCTTTGTTTTTAGTTGTTTGAAAAAAAAAAACATAACTAAAGAAAATAAGCACTCCCACATGTGTTTTGCACATTAAATATGTACTCCAGGAATTCAAAGGTTTTACCTTAACACAGTAGATGTCATGAAGAAAATAAGCTCTTAAAAATTTCTTCCTAGGCAGTGCTATACTAAGCTCCTGTTTTCTTTAAGTGTAATGAGGACAAGAAAATGACCATGACCTCAAGGCTTACCTTGAATATAAACATGAAAACCAAGAAGTGATGAACAGAGCAATGCTAGAGCTCCAATTTTCAAGAAGATTGTGTTTTAATAAATTATTTTTAATAAAAGATCATGATGATAATGCTCATCAGCTTCAGAGCATAAACTCCAAAAAGTCAGAACACTAAGGCTCAATGTGGTGGCACAGACCTTTATTTTTCCCAGCACTTAGAAGGCAGAGGCAGGTTGTTCCCCAAGGAACTAGGCCATCCTGGTCTACATAGCAAGTTCATCAGGACTATATAGTGAGGCTCTGTCTGAAAAGGAAAAAATATAGAGAGAATTCATTTTGTGGATTTTTATTATTTCTATGGAGAATCCAGAAATGTGAATATTAATGATATTACTTATTTCTTTGCTATATGATATATATATATTGTTATATAGCAGCCATAACTATGTCATGACTTATTTATCCATTCTATCCTAATATGTTTTTGAGTTGTTTCAAATTGTCGTCAGTTATTAAGGGTGTTGTTTTGAACACATATAATAAAAACTACAACAAAGGTGAGAAGATATAATATTTTGTCTAGGAGCCCACAGGACAATGAGCAAATAAAAAACTGTGCATGTATGCAATCCTCTGTGTTATGTATACTGTAGCCTCATTTGCTTCCATGGTGAATGTGCCATGATCACAGTCAGCACACGAGAATGATTGGAAATCCTACCAGAAGACACTATGTATTCCCTGCAACAAATCAGTTCCTTCCAGAGGAGCCCTTTCTCTCTTTTCACTTGAGACACTCAATATATTACAAGCTCTAATCTATACTTTCTTCCCAATTGTTCAGTTATGATTTCTGATTTTCTGGATGCTGACCTTTCTATAGTAGTACACTGTTCATTATCATAAAAAACCCATCATTATTTCAATAGCCAATCCCTATTTAGTACTAAATATTGTAATACCATAATGCACATACAAGCAAATGATTATTAGCTCCTTGATTAGAAACAATGGCACCAGACTTTGTATAAAAACAGTGGTTTCCCAGAGGCTCAGCAAACACTGGCTACAATCCTTGTTTTAGTCAGTCTTAAATAAGCAAACTATGAACCTTTATATCATAAGAATGGTTGAAAATTGTGCCTAATAAATCTTCTCATTTTCCTACTGTATTTCCATACCATTGAAAGAAATAGCTGATATTGCACAAAGTTTTGAAATACACTGTTCTCGAAAGTATATGCTTCATCAGCAATTTATTTTAACATCCACATCTCTCTCTCAAAGGGAATTGAAACTAATTATGTATTGTCCCAAATGCCTAGATACCACTGATACCATATGGATTCATATATTATTCAAAAAGCTGATTTTTCTCTTATTAATGTGACTCTTAGGTAAACTGTATCTCTATTATGAGAGACCTGACTTTCCTCCAAGAACAAGCTCTAGATGTAATAGTTAAGAAGATATTCTTTTCAATTTACCTACAAACACTTGATGAGAGACTGAGTATTTCAGACATTTTTACCTGAAAGAAAACACTCCAATTCAAGACAGAATCAAAAGAAGATGAAAGAAACAGGTGTGTGTAATTCTTCAGAAAAGTAGATAAAATGATTTTCATCTTTAAAATTTCACTCATACATAAGGTAAACTTTGATTTTTATTTAATCATCAAGGATACTAAGACAATCAAATAACTCCTTAAGATTACATCTAAAAGACACTGAAGTCCTTTCATTGGGCCATTTAACAAGGCTACATGTGCAAATTAAACTGTTCTTTTTCAATATAAGATTGACAAGCCATGCAGAGTGAAACTAAAAGTAAGAAACATATCTGAAGAACATTCAAGAAAACAGCTTCCCCAAAGGACTGGGGGGAGGGGTGGGGGAAACAGAAAGCTCTACCCAACAGCCACACAGATAGGGTTTTAGTGGTTTTTATCAATCTCAAGAAACTGCTTTTTTTTAAGAGGCAAATGTTCAAGCTGATGACTAATGCTCAAGTTATTCTTCAAATGTATCTGTTCTGGGGCACTGTGTTCAAGTGAAAACCTTATTGGCTTCTCTGTGTGGTGGAATTATCCTGGGAACCCATGGATGCCTAAGTTCCACTCCCACATGATTGCAAGTTAATTGGTTTAGGCAGGACCTGGAAAACTGTCTGCTAAGCTAACAGGAAAGTGGGAGCCACTGCTCCCCACAGAGGGATATGACCACACATTCTTGTCCCCGCCTCACCTATGTCTTCAGCTTCAGTCTTCAAGATTTCTTCTTACTGAAAACCGAAAAGTCATTTTTAAAGAATAGCACATGCCAAGGTTCTTATCTCTCCCCTGACATGAGACCAAGCTCTAAGTTTTGGAAACCAAAGCAGGTTCTTTTCTAAGATGTCAAGCTTATATTAAATCCAGAAAATGTATATTGCAATTGCTCCAACTTTTTACTCCAGCTGAACACAAAGGCAGGCTACAGATTCCTGGGTAAAGATGGTAAAACAGCAGGAACTTTCAACTGAGAAATAAGACTAAAATTTGGGCTTGAAATACTTAATACTTTAGTAAAAAAGCCTTCATCATCATTGTGATTATAATGTGATCTCTAGAGGACCCTAAACATTACAGAATCCCTCCCTAGGTTTTTCTCTGACAACAACAACAAGCCTTTCATTTATTCAGCAATGAACACAGAAATGATAGCAGAGGATCAGCATGGTCCTGCCCTGTACAACACAATTCAATGAGATACCAACTATGCTCTGAGGATACCTCAGCCCAGCAGTAGATAAGAGGGCACACGTAAGTAAACAGCAATGTGAGAACCAGTGAGCTTTCCTGAGAGAGTCAAATAAGCCCTGGTATGATGTGACAAAAAGGCACAGCCCTTGCTGACTGGCTAAATGTATGGCAGAAACACAAAAGAAGCCTAACCCTGAAGGAGAAAGAGCCTATCAGATATACAAAAAAGTGGTAAGCTCATAAGCAAGACTGGTTTTAGCTCTGGATTCAATTATCCGGAATTATGTCTCAAAAGTTTCCTGTGATACTGGAATTGTGATGATTCCCATGACTTAGAGCTAGGAGATGGTGACATGGGCTTGACCACAGTCACAAAGTCACAAATTATGGCAATGACTAAAAAAAAGGAAAGAACACTAAGTGAAGAGGATGGTGATATCTCAGAAGGTTTCAGAACTAACAACATAAAAACAAATTATGCAAAGTTTCACATCAGTTAAGGCCCTCACAGGCACACAAGAGAAAGGAAAGCCAGGCTCTCTATAGAAATAGACTTTGGAACCAAAGGCAGAGAGGCAGGAAATGCCCTTCAGGATTTGTGTTCCACCAGATACTATGAAAAGGAAGGAAATTGACCTTCAAGCACAAAAGAACCTCGAGTGGCCACTACTTTGTCAAAGACAAAGACCAAAATGGATTAAGGCAGCAGCCATACAGTCAAGAAACGGGTTTGAAAACCAGTAGCTGATGCTTAGCTAAAAACTAATGTGCCCAGTGATAAACATTATAATCTGAGTCCTTTAGCAACGATGTCACAAAGGAAATGGGTTGGAGTAGATCAAAAGTGGAACTGGGAACTGAGAAGTAGGGGTGTATTGATTAAAAAAGAGGGCATATTTTTATCAGAACCAATTCTTCCAAGATATGATATACTTCTTCTGTCATTACAGCCCTGCAAGACTAATGTGAGAAGGCTGAATGCCTGGTGGCTGCTGTGTTGTCGGGGTGAGCCTGGCAGCTGTAGCGGAGGGCTGTTGAATTTGTGCGTATCTTAAGATATGAGATATTAGGAGTTTCATCTGGGCATGAAAACAAATCAGGTAAGATCACAGAAGAGAAGAAGAACAGTAGAGAGGAAAGAGCACACAGCAGATGAGGCAGATTTACTTCTAAAATCCAGTTCTGGAAGAAATGAGAGTGAATTTCTGACTTCCAAATGTTAGGTGGCACAGATTTTGGTGCTAATAAAGAGTATGCCCACATTTGCAAGATAGCATAAATGAAGGAAACACCTCACAGGAGTGAATAACTATGTCATTTCAGTGACATTAAAAGAAGTCCTGAGTCAGCCAAAGCCTGTGGAGTCATGACTCAGAAGTGAGACGCTAGTCAAGAGTTCCTATGTGACCTACAGGTTAAGCCAGAAGCACTCATGCTGAGTACAGAATAATGGTCACAACACTCTGACTCGCTAGGCTTCAGCCATCTGGCTTCTATTGTTACCAGGAAATCTCCTGGTAAGTGAACAGGGCCTAGATACACAACCAAGATCACATTTGAAAGCATTCAAACAATAAGACTTTATTCAATCACTCTTTACTCATTTAAAACACATCTGGAACATAGAGAAAAGTCAGTATTAAACAAGTCATCTTTAAAAAGGTTCATTTTTAACAATTATACATATTTTTATTTCATTGGGTCATAAGCCTTGAAATTTGAAGCATTAAAAAATTAACCAAGTTATTTTAAATGTCAGTTGTGTGAATGTAAGTAAAAATTATAAATCTATTACTTAACTTCATGAAGAATGGAATGTGTTATTACTCTTGTCACTCTCTGTGACTATGAAAGCAGCTTTTCATGTCAAAGATGAGAGGTCAACCTGGAGAGGTGGGTCGACAGTAAGTGGGATTGCAGACAAGGAACAGCAGGCAGCATCCAGAGATGAGCTCAATGGCCATTTTCTGGTTATAATGGCATGAATCAATTATTCATGACAATTTGAGATGGTGGGAATCTCTATTTCTTAAATTTTCCAGGCCAAGTTCTCACAAGTTCTCAAGAGCCATGGCAAATGTATTTAATTAAATAATGTTCCAAAGCAGAACGCATTTCTGTAACCCTCCCGTCTATGTTTCACTTAATGTAATTTTCACCCTCTAATAGCACATTTGAGTGCTTCAAAGGGAAGTCCCCCTCGTTTTTGTGTATCTAGCTGCTAAACCCAAGAAACTTGGGAAGAGTTCAGCTTTCAGTGAAGAACTGTGTAGCAAAGACTTGCTACTGACTCCTGAGGACTAGTTGAAAGAAACAAGACAAGTTCTAGCATTGATTCTTCACTCTGCTGTGGCAAAGAGGAAACAGAGCTTCTGAAAGGGATTAAAAAAGGTTTCCACAACCTCTCTCATTCTACACACCCTCACCATCTATCTGCTTTGAGCCATGGACTGAACTAAAAGCAAGTCTCACCCTCTAGGCTGTGGCTGGTGCAGGTGGAGAAGCATGTCTGTGCAGAAATTGTCAAAGCTTCTGCTCTGTCACATATAGCAGCGACTCTGTGTTATTGACTAAGAGGACAACAGATTTGACTACACCCAGAAAAACTCCTTCTCCCTATAGTGCAAGAGCTCTAGGTGAAGGAAATTATAAAGTTAGAATACAGTGGTGTTTCTTTCTTAGCAAAACTAGATCAGGGCTCCTTCATGGCTACCTCTTCATATGCACCCAGCCCTCTGTGGGTATCTGCAGAAAGCCCAGTTCTTAAAATGGTCCAGCACTGGGTTTAGTGCTCTGCCTCTGTTTACTTGAATTCACGATTGTTTTTTTTTTTAATAAGAGAAGCCCTGCCCCTCCCCAGTCACACTTTGTACTTGTCTCCATCACCCAAATTGTGTGAGGGTTCCTGCATTTTTCAGACTCTGAAAGAATTTAAATCTCCTAGCCTGCTTACAAATTGGCCTATGTGGGAGAACTTTATTTTTAAAAAAAAAAAAAATTATTGAGTTATATGTAGTATAATAAGATAATTCACTTATGGAGGTGATCAGAAATGCAGACTATAGTATATTAATACCTTTTTCACCCATATGTCTTTATTCAATTTCCCAGTACTCTCCAGAAAAACTACTATAAATGGGTGACCATATACCTTGTAGTAAGGTAATATATATGTAATGTTATATATACAGGTAGATATAATATCTATATCATAAACATAATACTCATCATGATATATATTTTTCCCATTGCAATTGTGTATTTCCTATACAGGATGGGATAATCTTAAAGTCTTATGATAATAAAAAACCAACAGCTCCAAATGATCTGTATCATTTTTCACCATTTCGGAGCCTGTAATTTGGAAATCTCAAACTACTATCCATACACAGACAGATGCAAGTACAAAGCAGCCAACACCAGATATGATCTATTGAGTAGGTATACTACTGCAGGAAGATCCAGTTTGGAGCCCAGATGAACTTACAGGCAGGAAAGCCCCAGCTTGGCCCCTTACTGAGTGCCCCTTACTGGGTGCATTCCTGTCAACAGGAATGAACATCTGTATCTCTACTTCCTGCCAGGTAGCATGGCAATTTGTGAAAAGCCTCCAACACTTTTTTTTTCAAGTTACCCCTCTGAGTTTGATATGAACTATTTCATCCTCATGGACACATTCAGGCCCTAATCTCACCTAAGATGGTTCCAACTAAATACCTTAAGTCCATATTTTCCATTATATTCAACCTTAGCTTCCCATATTTCCTATCCATCTACAGCAGCTAATCCTCTCTTGATTCTAAGAGGTAAAAACCTATTTGGAATACTAGCCTTTGTTCTTTTAGTTGTAAGCTTCTTCATATTTTCTTCCCTCACACCCATAGCTCATCACTTTAAACCTTCTGTTGACAGGTCCTTAAATGTTTTGTGCCATTGACCTTGAATAACAACTGACTTTTGTTCAAACTCTTGTAGTCATTAACAGAACTTGGTTCATGCCATTCATCTGGCTGATTGCATCTCATAAATAATGAGTCTAGAAGATAATGTCAAGTGATTCACATTTGTAATCCCAGAATTCAAGAAGCTGAGATGTCAAGTTTGAAGCTAGCTACATAGTGAGTTCCAAACCAGTCTTGTCTAGAGTGAAACCCTATTGAGAGATGGGAGAGGAAGACTGGGAGAAATCATCTCCCTCTTTCCTTCCTTCAATCCTGCCCAACATAATCTAATGCAAATACCTTCCTTTCAGTCTTTATTAACACAACAGTCTTATCATAAGTCTATTATTGACTTCAGTTCCTATTTCCATTCATTTTCCTAAGAATTAAAAAAATCATTCAAAAATAAATCAGCATTTTAAAAAAAGCCATAAATCTGATCAGGTCACAACTCCAATATCATCAGCCTTCACTTAACAAATTCTTTCCCTCTCATCTGTCTTTACCCTAAATCAAACACTTCATATCCTAATTTATCTAAAACTTCAATTCTATTAAACCATTCTCCCTCTTATTTCTAGATCCAAAGATGTGCTATGCTTTGGGCTTATAACACACACACACACACACACACACACACACACACACACACACACACACAGAAAGAGAGAGACAGAGGAGACAGAGACAGACAAAAAGACAGAACAGACAGAGCAGGGGGAATGGAAAGGAAAAAGAGAGAGAAGAGAGATCCTGTCTCAGTTTTGGTATAATCACACACACAGCTTCTTCTGGAAAGCTCTCTCTGATGTCTTCCCCCATGTGAGAACTTGGATTTCTCCCATGATAACATACAACAGCCCCACACTTTTCCCTGGGGTTCTGCTAACACAAGCAATCATTTCAGGAGAAACTGTCTTCCTCTCCCATAAGATCATAAATTTTACTTGCATAAGACATACCTGCATTGATCATACCTTAATCCCAATGTAACCCAGGAGTAAACTAAACACTCAGTCATAATTCATTCTTTGCTCGGTTTCTAAAGTTTTATTTTATCACAAAAGTCTAATATAAAAACTACAAAAAAAAGTAAATAATTATTTCTATACAAGTTCTCAGAATGTTCAGATCCAGGAAGTTTGAGGTTGGAGAACTAAAATTATCTAGACCACAGCATCTGTGGTCTTGATAATTAAATGTTATTTATTTCTTCAGAGGTTAACTTTTTTTAGATGATCTCAATGATAAATCCCAAGCTTTAGTTCTTCTTAGAGGCTTGAAATATTTACAAATGAGAAGGAACTAAATCTAGTGCCCTTGGTGAGCCATTATCCTTTACCATACTCTAGCTCAACCTCATCTTGGGTTAAAATGATCAAAAGACTTTAGGAATATCAATAAGAATTTGAAAATTCTTACCAAAAAAAGTACAATGTGTCTGCCAAACTAGAGAGGTGGCAAAATTTTAATTTTTAAGAAAAATCAAGAGTTTTATGAAGTCAGAAGTTTCTGGCCCAGCCAAATCTCAAGGTCCAACCCACACCCTTGGCTGCTTTGTCCCAAATAATCACAGAGAGGCTTATACTAATTACAAGCTGTTTGATCTATGGTTCAGGCTTATCACTTGCTAACTCTCACATTTTAAGTTAACACATATTTTTTTTAGCTTTATGGCTTGATATCTTTCTTAAAGCAGAATTCTCATCTTTCTCCTTTTGTATGTCTGGCTGTTCTCTGCTTCTCTGCTTTCCCAGTTCCCAGAATTCTCCCATTCTTTTTGCCCCACCTCTACCTCCTGTCCAGCTACTTGACTAATCAGCATTTTTATTAAACAAATCAGAGTGACAAATATTTACAGTGTAAAATAAAATGGTCCCACAGCGTTTTTTTCTTTTTTAAAAAAGAACCCCAAATCTATACTTCTATCTCTTTTAATAAAATATATGTTAGGGATATAGGCAGAAAGAACATGACCACAAACTGTATTTAACAAAAGAGTGTCCAGTTTGTTGCCATACTTCATCCTCTCACATGGGTGATGTCAAATTTCCTTTACAACAACATCCAAAGAGAACACTCAATGTTAGTAACAGGAATCTTCAATCTTTTCATCCTGATAATCAGGACCTCTGTGATGGTCACTTTTGATTGTCATCTGGACATAGTCTAGAATCACCTGGGAAGTTGTCTCAATTAGAGATTGTTCATAATGCGTTGTTGGCCTATGGATGAGTTGTCTATAATGGGTTGGCCTGGACAAGTCTGGATTATGGGTGTCTTGATTACTTTAATTGAGGTGGTCCTCAATTAAATGAGGAACATATATAAATAAATTAAACCAAACGTAACAGCATAGGAGCAATGACACTTGTATTTTGTATAACACAAGGAACATTAAAATATAACTAGACAGTCTTCACAGAAACAACTGTAAGTTCTTCTCCTGGAATTATCTAAGCAGTGATTTACAATGTTCCTAATTCTGTGACTCTTTAATACATTTCATGTTGTGGTGACACCCAACCATAAAACTATTTTGTTGTGACTTCATAACTGTACTTCTACAACTGTTATGAACTATAGTGTAAATATCTGATATGCAGAATACCTGATATATAATTCCTATGAAAGGCTTAAGCTCCCCAAAAGGGGTGTAACAGGCAGGTTGAGAACCAATGATTTAGAAAAAGAAAAAAAAAGTGTAGGTCGGAGATAGATAAAGAGGTATATATACAAACATCTATTTCCATAAGTGCCACACACTCTTTTTACACTCCGTATAATGGTTTATATATACAGCTTGCCATTATGTAACACATTAAATTTCATAATCAACTGAACGCAGCCAACTGTGAGCATTGATACCAGGGCTCTCAGAAAACTTAGTCTCCATATTTTAGCACTTTCAAGCATTTAGCTCAATGGAACCATGATGAATAAGAAAAATATCTTAAAATTTATACCTCAGCTCAAGGATAATACTAATATACACTGATAAACTCATATCATCAGTTCCTCATTTAACTAGGTGCTAATTAGCCCTGCAATGAAATACATATTTTGATATCTAATCCTCAATGTTTGAGGCTCCAAGTATTAGCAGACCCATTTGGAAAATGAGAAATTAAAGTTTACAGATGTTCCATAACCTATTCAGTACCATTATCAACCTGATTGCATAATCAGGACCTTATCCCAGATTGTTCATTTCTATTGGCCTCTCCACACTTAATACTAAGATGTTCATCAAAAGAGATGGAAAATATCTCTCTCCAGTTCAGGGGAAGAACTCAGGTTGAGAATGGAACAACCTACCATGAAAGTGAACTGTGTCAGAAAATTTCAGCTCTGATCTAGAATAGTCTAGAAGACTGCTATCAATAGAAGAGGCATATATAGTAGAACATTAAAAAAAAAAAAATGGAACACAACTACGCACCCAACCCAGAAACCAATCCATTAGCTTAATTTTATAAAAGTTTATTAAATACTTTGTTCTAGAATAATAAGAAGAGCAACTGGGTGTAAACACTTGGTCAGCATGAGAAAAACAACAACAACAACAACAAAAAACCAAAAAAATTGCCTGCTGAGAGCTGAATGAAGGAAGAAAAAACAGGAATAACAAAAAGTCAGAATGACATGAGCCTGGTACTTCTCAAAGATACGGTGCAGCATGAAGTGTTAGGCAATGCCCGGCGATACGAAGAAGCATGACTTTTTAAAAATAAATTATTTATTTTACATCTTAGCTGAAGTTTCCCTTCTCCCCTCCCCTCCCCTCTGTCCTCCCAACCCTATCTCGTGCCCCCCCACCAAGTGCTCCCCCCAAGCCCCAATCCACTCCTCTTCTGTTTCTGCTCAGGAAAGGGCTTGTTTCCCATGAGTATCAACAAAACTTTTTAAAAAGCTACATCTTGAAGTCCTTGCTAGGTGCTTCATTAATGAGGGATAATTTTTAGTTTCATATAAACTAAACTCTAAAGACAGTCAAATAATAGTTGCTGAAATGTGCATTCAAACAAGAGAGCTCCGGAAAAACACTTAAATCAAAACCTCTTCATGCTCTCTCTTTACCATGGAAATAAGTGTTCTGAGTATATGACAGCATGCCCCAGCACCTGCCTTTCTTTCTGTGTTTTACACACAGGCAGAATCCCCTGGAGTGATGGAATGGTGTTCATTAAGGGTGATCAGCTCTAAGCTGGCAGAGGCTCAGAAAAGAAATAATAGAGTTCCTAACAGCAGAGCCTGTTGATATGGAGAGGAGATTTGGGTGATGCCAAGAGGAAGGCTTCAAGTAGCAGAGTGAGTGCAAAGGCAGAAAGAGAGGCTCCTCCAGCTCCAGAGGGCGGGGCGGGGTGTGTGAATTAGAGAGCTGCTTGCTTTCTCCTGCCAATTAAGTGCTTACTATTATGAGAGCTAAAAACTCTTCAAAATGAATAAATGGGTTAAACAGAATGGGGATTACCATTTAAGTAGAGCATTCTAACTTTGCTTCAGATCATGGGAATTCTACAAAATCACAAAGGGGAGAATTAGCTGAACCAAACAGTTTAATTTAATGGGAAATTTATTTTAGAAGAGAAGCTGAGGAAAATTTCTGGAGTTAAGTAATGACATTTAGAATTAGAGGCATTTGTGTACAGAGCAATGTCCATGGATAAAGTTAAGTAATAGGAATGTTCAAAAAGATCTAGAAAAATCTGCAGCAGAGACCTCAGGCACTTTATAAAGAGGAACAAAGAAAAATGTAAGCTCTTCATAGGAAATAACTAGGATAGTAGAATTGACCTAAATTAAACCAAAATATTACTTACATGTACTGCCTGCCTGTCAGTAGAGGAACACATGTGCATGCATGTACATTCACATATGAACGCATACACACATATATATGTAAATATACACATGCATACACATGGGCATCTACAATGTACATACAGACATACACATTCCTTCCTACCTTAGAAATCACCTTAAGATCATTCTTTTTTAGTATAATTAAAACAAACAAACATTAAAACAAAACCATTTCCTGTTACGGATTTGTGTGTATTATAAAGTGAAATAGAAAAATTAATACTAACTGATGTGTCACTTGATTGCAATGTGTATTTCATGAAGTCAGAAAATTGGTGACTCTTAAAAGAAAGCACTATTAAAAAGTACAGCTTCAAATTATACCCCACACCAAACATGCTCTTCGAAGGGGAAAAGCCGAATTCTCAGCCCATGTTCTCAAAAAAAAAGGAAAGATTTTTATACGTCTAAAATTTAAAATATATCCCAGAAATTAATTATATACCAAAATATTCTCTCAGAATATAAGAGCTTTTTAAGCATTTTAAAGGATCTCTTTTTTAAAAATTATAAAATAGAAACTTTCCAATCATAAATTTTCTCAGAAAACCTCTATTATGCTTTTAATTCTTTGCTAATTTGACTTAAGATTTTTACAAAACAAATTTAAGTGACTAGAGCTGTCCTTTTTTTTTTCATTTAAATTTCATAAGAAAGAGATTCACAAGGCACTTTCCCTCACTAGACTTCTTGTGGCCTATTTATTCGAAATACTTCACTCCATATGGATTTCTCCTCTTTTATTTATTACTTCCAGAAAGGATTTTTCTCTAATAAGTTAGCAACTCCGAGGCAACAGATTTGAATTGCAAGCCTTCAAATCACAGTACCACGTCTGCCACCTGCTACAGATCTTCTAGAAGGGCCAGAAAAGCTCAAACTTCCATGTGGCACAGGAGTCAACTCAGTGTGAGCCACAAGCAGGTGTTTCGCAGAGGTCAAGGTTAAAGTTCGTGGAATAATTTAGAAATGGTTCTCAGCTTGTATCTCATTTATGAAGTCTGAGAATACACCCTCTAATTAGAATGCAATTTCCAAAGCAGCCACTCCTTGGCTTTCCAGGGCTAAGTTTAATTCTCAGCAAAGAAAAGTAAAAACAGCTTCTTCACACTGCCAGATAATAGTCCATTATAAATTATGTCTTAAATATCCAATAAAGAAAGCAGCAGGCATCCTGGGCAACTGAGACAGCATGTGAACCATCAGCCCTTACGAGCCATCCTCAAGAATAGATAAAGAAAACTCAGTCAGATTCAACAGTTACTCTCTGCACTTTTGACTTTGGTAGCTGAGCTATCCCATGGAAGATTGGAAAAAGGAGTGGGTTGTGGTTTGAAATGGTTCCCACACCCTAGCCGCCTTCTTTTTTTGTTCTTTCTGATGACCTCTCCATCTAGCTACCCTAGCATCAAAGTGGGATCTCTCACCCCAGTTCTGTGGGAGCCAGCTGTCCTGTTCTTCCACAGTGCTCAGGGAGCCACACAGGACTCTTGGAACAGGACTGAGCCAAAACTGACTCACCACAGATGTTCCTTCCCTTCCAGCCTTTTGGAGTTCTGAGCCACAGTCTCCCTTTCCAAGTTCTATTGTTATTACAAAAGATCTGCTGAGCCTCCAAAAAAGTGCTGGACAGTAAAGCAAGAAGAAAACACCCTTCTCACCTAAAGTGGGAGGCAAATTTTGACTTAGGCAGAAATGGCTGAGGACTATTAAGGCTAAGAAAAGAAGACAGACAGACAGCCACAGGGAGTTCCAAATCAGTATGGACTGAGAAATGCTACCATGCTAGCAAACTTCTCCCCCGCCCCCAAGCAAGAATCATACCCATAGATCAAGGAGCCACACTGGCAAACTTCTCGATGCTGTCTAGAATGTTGTCATGTTTAAAATGCTATGAGTTGTTCTACTTCAAATGTTTTGTATCCATCCAACAAGATAGCCTTTGTTTAGAAAAGTGTGATTAGGAAATTAGCAAAAATAAAAGGTTTTGGAATTTTTAATCCTCATTCAGAGTCAGACGTTCACATCCAAGTATTTGGAAATTCTCTCCAGCTCACGTTTCCATGGCCATTTCACATATCTACTTATCTGCCAAAGTTCTCAGCAGCACTCTCACAGGAGGTGATAGATCTCCTGATCTCCACATTCTTTCTGTGACCATTAGTAGCAACCTAAACATTTGTTCCCAGATGCACTAGTGTTCTATGGCACACGCTACATCATTATCTCAGTAAGGAAACTATTTTCTGCAATATGTCCACTTAACCAGTAAAGGCAATGGAAAGAGTAATTCACTCTAAATCCTGCCTTTTTAACAGTATGAATTCTGTCTCTAAAATGAGCTCTACCAAGATGCAAACAACTTTAACACATTAATCCAATTCTCCAAATCCTCATGCAACACTGTATTTGGGGTTTTGTCTTAAGTGATCTTATTTACAGTTTTCTGTGTGGGCTTTGGGAAAGAAGATTAGAGAAATAAATCAATTAAATGGAACACTTACAATTCTGTTTCTACACAAAGAGGGAAAAAGGGGGGGATAAACATGTCCCCAACAAGTGAAGTTTAAATTATCTCCTATGTACCTTAGTGTAAATTTAGTTGCTAGGAAATCATAGGAAAAATATGCCAGCATCTCACCAAGACTTCAGTTTCCCAATTGTAGAATTCATATTTCTTAAAAGATAGTCAATATATGTTGCAGAAGAACTTGTTACTTGAAATTTACACTCTTTGATTTTTGTGGAAATGGCTATATAAGACCTGTTGGTCATTAATTACTGAGTTACATTTTCTTCCTTCCTATTCCCTTCTCCAAGACAAAAGTATCTCATACCTAAAGCTAAGAGAATGACAACTCATGAGTTTTTTAAAACAGAAAACTACAGATGTCTTTCAGCAATGTTGTTACTATTATTGTTGATTTTCTGCCAGTTTGGTATTTTTCTAAGCATTCAATGAGGGCTAGAAATTGAGCATTCTAGAGAACAAAGGAATGTCAACAGTTTTAAAGAGAAAAAATGTAAAACAAGAAGGAATCTATATTATGAATTTTCTGGAGTAAGGTTTTAAATTTAAATTAGGTAGTATAACACTTGAGTTTGAGAAATATATTCTCTGTTTATTCTATCATACTAATACCGAGATGCAATAAACCATGAATAAGAATTCAAAATATTTCCTTCTATGTCTTTTCAGGTGTGTACCTTTACATTCACTCCTTTGCAAAATTCTTTTCATGACAAATTCAGTTTGAGCAGTTTAGGAGGACTCAGGAACTGGAACAAGGTCCAGAAGATGGAAGGCAGAACCTCACATAAGATTCATAATCTGAACACCACACAAAAGATACCAGTATTTCAGAACACTCTCAGAAAGAAAGGAATGTGTCAGTTCTTTATAAATAAATGAACTATAAAGCAACCTGAGGAGAGGGATCATCAAAAAGACACAAACAGTAATATAAAAACAGGTAAGGTTACACTTGCCAAATGAATTGCCACCATAACAGCATTGTCCTTGAGATCTGATTTTGTTTTACATGTCACAGTCCAACGTGCACTTAAAGATACCTTATTTCCATCCTCAATGAAGCAAGAGCTAACTTTGACTAAATTCAACAGCAGAGTGTAACATTTATAGGTCAGTTTTTCCATTCTTAAGGAAGTGTGGAAGCTTATAGGGTATTTATATTCTAGTTTTAGCTGATTTTAGCTCTGATGTTTTGGTACCAATAAAAACATTTTCAGATTTATAAATGTTTAACAAAATAATTTGGGAAAGTATCTGAAGGTATAATATAAAAGTCATATCCTGAGTCACTCAAATTTTCTCTTAAAAAATACTTACTTCTGACAAGTTCACCATCTGAAGTATTTCCCCAAATGGACTGGTCCCGCATCAGTCCATACCTGGAATGGCTACTGGTAGTTTTGCTTATATCTTTCTCAATATTGTCTTCATTACGTTTCTCTGAAAAAAAAAGGTTAAACATTTATTACCATGTGATGAATGCTACATGTATTTTTTGTTTTCAGTTTTTGGTTTTTATTCGTTTGCTTCTTTGTTTGAGGCAATATCTCATAGAATTCAGGCCTGAAACTCACTATGTAGTTGATGATGACCTTGAGCTCCTGACCTTCTTACCATTATCCCCCAACTACTGGGATAGCAGGTGTGCCCCAACAAATATAGCTTAAATTTTTCTTACTGCTTCCAAGTCTATCATAGCTTAAGGAAAGAATTATACCATTATTGCATATGTTATTGGCCCAATAACATTTACTGAACACCTATCTTTTCATCATCAAAGAAACAGGCTCACAAGAAAATAAAACCTGTCAAGACTGTAGTAAATAAATTTCAACATAGCAAGTGATCTTTCATCAGAGAGAAATGTAGAAAGGTTACATCAAGGATGAAGGTGCATGAGTCCATATGGATAGGGGGCAGGTGAGACAGAAAAAGCATCAAAAGAGAAGAGACTACAAATGATTGGTGGAGATGAAAGCCGGAGCTGAGCTGAATGAGGAGTGACTGGGCAGTCAGGATAGAGGAAACAAGTGTAGCGTTCTCTCTGTAGCAACCGAAGGAAAATGTCAAAGAGTGCACAATGCATCCTCAGAGATGGGAGTATTCAGGATGAGAGGCTGATGGGTTGAATTATGCGTTCTCAGGTGGAAAGATAACATGTAAGGAAATGGAATGTCTTGTTGGGAGCATAAGTCAAAAAACACACAACCTATAACACAAGGTATAAGGTATGCTATGAAAGGTCCAGGGCACCAAAGGGGTTCAAAAGACAGGGAAAAAAAAATCTCATCAGGATTCAGAGATCAAGAAAGACACTTTAGAGAAAGGAGCACATTGGATGGTTTCTAAAAGATTAGAAGAACTTCAAAAGTCACATGGGAGAAAGGTGGAAGAATAGCATGGGAAAACTCCAAAAGCAGACACTTGGGCAAAGGCCCTGGATCCAGGCTATGAAGCGCTTTCAGAGGTACCGAAGGTAAGACTGTACGGTCCTCATGAAGCCATGATATGGATATTTAAATGCCAACACGGAAAAGCGGGACTTAATTCAAAAGCAAAATGAACAAATCAAAGTAAGCGTTGAAGCTTTGTGGATGCCTAAGCAAAGCTATATATTAAGGAAAGTAAACAGGTTCAGCTGCATTTCTCAATCCTATCTGGCTGGAGAATATTTTTAAACGAACAGACTCCTAGGTCACAATGAATAATCCTGTTTTACTTGAGGGCTAAGAAAGTACCCCCAGAGTGATTCACTGTTCCTCTGTCCTTCAGATATTTACTTGATATCTGAAGAAAGGGAAAAGAAGAGAAGGAGAATGAGAAAAAATGGAGAGCGGGAGTCAGAGCCCGAGAATGTTGCATTTGAATGTTAACTGGCCTCACAAGTGCATATGTGTGAAGATAAACTGATGGAGCTATTGGAAAAGGTGCTGGAAATGTTATGGAATGTTATGAGGTTGAGCCTCCGTGGAGGAAATGGGTAACTTGGGGTAGCCTTGAGGCTCCATAGCATACCCCACCATTCACTCTCTGCTTCCTGAGTGCAGAGAAAACATAACTAGGCAGCTTCGTGTCTCTGCCACAGTGCCTTCTCTGCCAACTGCCATGTCTTCCATGCCATGTGGGACTGAATTTCACCAAAATAAACCTTTTCTCCCATAAGATGTTTTGGTTAGCATATTTTATATAGCTACAGAAAAGCACACAGGCAGTGAAAGGGAGGCGTAAAGTTCAAATAGACACTGATGAGTTTAACTCAATGATGTAATGGGAAAAAGTGGCAGGTGTGAGAAGCTCAATAAGGTTTGCACAAATAAATAGACAGGGTTGGGAACATCTGGATTTCAAATTTGGATTTGATGATAAAAGATTGAAAGAATGGGGGAATAACTTATTCATTACATACATGGAATACATGCAGTGCACTCAAATGTTTATTCATTTCATTGAGTGATGTACATACCCTGAAATATAACACATTACCCAGCCTTCATACAGTCCCTAGTCTAGATGAGTTCAATACTGAGTATCTTACATCTTATGTGCAAACCAAAAAAAAAAAGAAAATGGGGCAGGGATAGCTAGTCTAGTCTGTAAGAACATGGCTACACTCCTGCAACTACAGTCTGGGTAAATGTGTATTTTAGGACATGAGCCAACCATGTCAAGTACCAAAGCCTTACACCTATGGGGAATTGCCACATTCCACACGGGATGAGATTCAGAGAAATTGCAAAGTCTTCCTACGGCCCAAGAATGAAAGCTCATAATGTCTGCAGAAATATTTGCCATTTCCTCCCCCACTTTACAAGATGAAGACTGCTCTCCTACACAGAGAGGTTCTATCCAGATTAGCTAAATCTGCCTCCTTGATTTAGCTGTATCCATGAACCTTCCATGATTCAGCTGTATATCACAAACCCTGCCTTCATGCTCAACTTTCTAGAACAAACAGGAACTTCCAGGGTACTGTGGCTTCTCCATCAGTGAGCACAGTCCATCTGATCCCAACTGTTCTGTGTGCCCATGTGTTTTATAGTTTCTTCATTCTCTTGCTGCCCCAGTCAATCAAACCCTGGATCTGTACTGGACACACACTAAGCATCTTCTTAAAGTTCCACTGTTGAAGCATTTCCAATCACTGAGCTCACCAAGAGAACCTATTTTTAAAAGTGTCTGACCATTAGGTAGCAGTCATAGAAACTACATGATGTCAAGCTATGGGGGAGCAAAGACACAAAAGAGTCTCAGTCAGAAGTTATTAGTCATTCTTTTTAACACTTCCAGTAGAAGGGGAAAAGATCTACACATGCAAAAAAAAAAAAAAATTCTCATGTAACATAGAGATTTCACAACAAATTAACAATTCTGCCACAAAATACATTTCAACACAAGAAAAATAGACGGATATAAACTCAAGACTAAAACCAGAAGCTAAGATTGCTACAAAAAAGAAAAAAATGGAGCTTCAATGCTAAGCATTTTTAGACTGCAAAACCATATTCAAACATCAGTAAAATATAAATTAAAAGCATGTTAAACCAATATGTTCTAGATTTATGTAACATTTACTCAGCATTATCACAGGGAAAATGTAATCTTCACAAGATGTGTTAGTTTCAATTAAAATCTTAACTTTCTTAAACAACTCCAGAATTCTTTACTGCTATAGTCAACTGAAGCCTTTTGGAGATTATCTGTAAAAAAAATTTTCTGCAATCTCACTAGTAGACATAAACTGGCTTAGCAGCCGTCCTGCATACTCATACTGTTACATAGCTAACTGCCGCCAGGTGTCATGCTAGTAGGCTTGATTCAATTAGTAACTTTAATTGAAGCTGAATGAAATTAATTATATAATTTTGAGCTGTTCAAGTTTAATTCCATTAAAATTAATTCATGAAACCAAGGCATTATGAAGCATTGCTGACTAAAAGAAAATAGGTATGAATAAAGCCTCTAGACACACTTGACGCATATTTGAATCATGTCCAATATTCAAGTGCTAAGCACAGACCCTCTCGACTCCTCATTAAATAAATGACAATGCCACGTGGTCCATATACACATGAATTTACAATGATGTAACCTACTCCAGAGTTTGGGGGCTGAGTTCTTCCTACCCCAAATTCTTATTGAGAGACAGCTGATCATGCTTTTTTAAAAAAGAGTTTTCTTATCTGGAAATTCTAGAGTTAGATGATCCCTAGTGTCCCAGAGTCAAAAAAAAGAGAGAGAGAGAGAAAGAAAGAAAGAAAGAAAAACTACTACTCTGCATCTCATGATACAGGTGATAAATTCTGTGCCTTTTCTATAACATCACAATCACCAGTAGATCTAACTTTCTCTCCTTGGAAAATTAAATGTCTTGGCATGAAAGCTAGTCTCTAATGTGTCCTGTGATGATCCATTGTACTCAGCCCAAGGCAAGTCCAAGAAACGTTCCCAGAAACTGATTGGGTAATCACTTGTCTGCTCTAGGCCCAGCGAATGTATGCATACCGTTTACCTGTATTACTTTACATTTCCTCAGCTTAATGAAATACTAGATGTCAGCCTTATGAATAGTGGGTATCTACAGAAATTGCTGAAGAAATGGAAGAATGAGAGAAAGAGGGATTTACTGACAGATAATCATGTGCGTTGGAAGGAATACCATTTCAATAAAATAAACCTTGCAACACTTTTTAACGGGATATGTCAGCCACTCCTCCTAAATACGATAAAATGTGTAACAGCAGATGACGCTTTCAGTGTAGGCTTGCTTTGTCACTCCTGCAATGGAAATCTAGGGGTTCGATCCAGTGCATTCTGGACATGTGAAGATTTGTGGTTGCAATCCAGCTACAATGCGTGTACCTAGTACGTAGACCACCAGCACCAAGTGATTTCCTTAGCATAGAACATCAGTTTGTACCTAGCTGTAAGATTTAACAAGTAGAACCTATGGACTCTTCTCCTCTGAGTAGTGGATTATTCTTCTAAGCCATGGTGCTCGGGTTTGGTGCTAAGTCCAAGCCATTTAGAGAATTCTGGCCACATACAGATGCACAAACCCCCAACCTTAGAGGACCTAGTACAGATGGCTTTGGTGCATCGAGGGCAGATATCAGAATCAAAAGTGTCCAAGCTGGGCGGATAAGAGGATCCATATCTTACTATTCATCTCCTCATCCCAGGATCCCAAGGAATCAAAAAAGCCAATGGTTATCTAATTATCTAATTAACACATTGTATTTACTTATCCTAAATGTAGTTTTAATGAATTTTCACAATTACAGTACTATGCTGAGAATTTGCAACAGACATTAATATTTAGCTGATCTTCACAGCCATCAGTGAAATGATTAAGAAGACACTATGAGTTCAGTTTTAGTAGTGAGAGAACAGTTGAGTCTGAGTTGATAGATACTGAAGTCAAACAGGATGATGATGACAGAGGTGGAGAGCATCTGATAGTCAGTGGATTCCATCAAAGAAAGCTCCTGGCTTATGCAGACCTCCCCCTAGAATGTCTGGAGTGGCACCACATGGGAGCACAGTCTGCTCTTGGTGTGGTATGTCAGTCACTTGCTCTTTATTTTAAATACGAATATGTCACCAGATAATCTATATCCAACTTTAATTGTGTCTTTTGTAGGCTGAACTAGTGAGCTCAATCCCTTTTATTAGAAAATTACCCAAACTACTAAACAGGGATGTTTCAACCAGGTTATATGAAAGCAAATATATCATCATCACAATAACTGATCTTTTCCATGGTGTGTGTGTGTGTGTGTGTGTGTGTGTGTGTGTGTGTGTGTGTGTGTATGTCTACAATGGTGCTTGATTAAACTTTAAGACACTATGACAGTCTGGACAGACACAACCTTGCAAGAATGAGAATCATGTCATCATTTTCAATCCTAGATCTGTGTATCCTTCCTTGTCCAGAAAAATGAATTATCTTTAGGGTCTCTAGGACAGACATAACATCCCAAATTTGTACTCTGCACTAGAGAAATACTCAGGATCACAGGTTTAAAATTAGTGTGCTATGGTACTGGGACCAGCACTAGTGATGTGAATTGTATGAAAGTTACTGTTTGTTACTATTCTTCATCTTTAAAATGAGAACAATGATACTACCTAGAATATAAGGAGATATCTAAATGAAGTCACGTCTAGAAAGTAATAAATGTCTTGTCTATAGTAAGGGCTCATTTGTTTTTGTTTTTCTGTCTTTTTTTATTTTTACATAACCACCTTTCAAAGTCTTGCTATGAAAATATTGTGGGGAAGCACTTGAGGACAATATCCACTTTGTAATCCCTTTCTGAAATACCATACAAGCTAAGTGTCTGCAGAAAGACTAGGGAAAAATACCATCCTGTGAAATTCTGTTTTCCTTTGTGGACAAGTTAATTCTAAGAATAGGAAACAATTTTAAGTTAATTTCATGAACAAGTTTGGATAGGTGTATCAGACTTAGCAGTCTGCAGCTAAACAGGCTGGGTTTTCCTCAGCCTCTGTTTTAGCCTTTGCCTCAACTGCACTATTATACTATCTCAACTTTTCTATAAAACCAGGCAAAACTATGTGTAAACTAACAAAGCAATCATCAAATATGTTTTCTCTTGATATCTGTATGCTAGTTGCTTTCTTAGTAAAAGTCTAAATAATAATAGAGTTTGGAAACTATTTTTCCAATCCCTTCTAGACCCTAATAGGTGTTCAAAGTACTTATATTTTTACAGAAAGGAGACAACAAACCAATTTAGGGACTTTTACATGTTAGGCCTCATATACTTCCATTAAGTACTCAATAATCTATAACAGATACATTTTCCAAAATATCTATGTTGTCACCATTTACAAACCTATATACATATGTGCTTTATCTATAAAACTTGTCTTGTACAACTTCATTTTCCTTTCCATCCAAAACCCAGATAATTCATCTGTATTCTAGTTGACAAAATCATAAGAAATCTGATACAAAAATCCCTAAGAAAAGTAAAAAATTCAGTGGCTATATTTTCCCAGAGGCATGTAACCTTTAAAAATAAAAAAACAAAGATAAGGCAGTTGTCAGGAAGACCTGGGGCCTGGAATTTTACTTTTTCACTGATCCAAAAGAAAAGAAAAGACAGCAATCCTCTGAACTAAGGTCCTTTATAGAACAATGCAAATCCAAATTTCTTTGCCTAATCTGCTAAGTAGATTATAATCTCATTATTAAAAAAGTATGTTAAGGTCACATAGGCATTTTAAGACACAAACAAGCATATACAAAAACTTCCATTATTTGATGGGCACACAAAAAAACATGTAAACAGGTAAATTATGAGTGTTTATGATCTGAAATGAATCAAAGGCTTGTCAATCCAATGACTTCATCATTACCAGGGTTTTGCAATCTGGCAAGATCTTGTAGCAATATCTAAAATTCATTCCTTCAAAAGACTTTTTAGCGATTCAGAAACTTAATGCATTATTACATTTAAAATAAAAAATAATAAATAAATAAAACAACTTTAAATGACATCAACCCACAGGGCTCACCTACTGGTATGACCAAAGGAAGATATGCATAAATGGAATGGAAAATATTTACTAAAAAGATAAAGTGATTGAATATGAACATTAAAAGAAGGTATAAAATATATCAGCAGTTTAAAATAGATCTCAGCAAATGAGGGACAGAGGGAAGAACAAATACCACAGAGGTCACTCTTAAAAGGGGGAGGGTTAGAAAGACATTTGATAAAGGGTAGAGAATATAGTACTCTTGTCATCTTAATCTCCAGAACCTTTATACTCCTAATCCAATGAAAGTATGTAGTGGGATAATGGGATGTTGTAAATATTTGTCCCTCCTACTAGTTTAACAAAAAGCTGATTGGCCAGAGGCAGACAGGAAGTATGGTCAGGGCTACCAGACTAAGAAAACTCTGGGTACATCTCAGAGCAGGGCAGAGACACCACAGAGATGCCAGAGAAAGCCAGATGCGTCACCAGCAGAAGCAGAGAAAAGAAGCTGAAATGCTGCTCTAAGAAAAGGTACTGAGCCATGTAGCTGAAGAGAATAAGAATCATGTGTTAGTTTATGGGTACTAGATGCCTGGGCCCTAAGCTGATCAGCATAAAATTAATATAAGCATCTGTGTGTTTCTGTGGGACTGCGTGTGTTTCTGTGTGACACCCCAGGTCAGAACCACAGGATAGGCCTGAAAGTCCAGGCCAGAAACTTCATACAACAAAAGTACTTTTAAAAAATGCAACCCTGAGACACAGAAGCTCCTTTCTCATCTTCTCAAGTTTAATAATGTTTACTCAACCAAGTGCACTCACACTATAACCAAACATTTAAAGGTTCATGGGATGTAGCATTACTGTCTTAGAGAGCTCCAGAATGACTCATAACGCAATTTCAGATGAAGCATTCAATATCCAACACCCCAAAGAAATGGCAAAAGATGCAGACATTGGTCTTTCAAGAGAAAGGAACAAACCAAAGCTGAAGCAGTGCCTTATGGCTGGAAATCACTTTCCTCAAAGATCCCCTCCATGCCCGGCTAATGTCATCTCCCATACAACTGTCACGGGTTTGCTCATGGTGTTTTTCACAAAACTGACTAGTAAACAAATTTAAGGAAACTTTTATCCTTGCCTAATATGACTGCTGTATTTATAAAATTGTTTTCTGCTTTCTCTCACCTATGATAAATAACCCCAGTTTATTCACTGACTTTGCATTCATATTGCCCTTATGGGCACAGCAGTGTTAACCTTACCTAGAAGACCTCCTGTCAGGAAACACTCTGTGTAAATGACTGCTGAAATCCACAGACATAGTGTCCACAGTAGCTTCCTTACTTAGCAATCTATAAACATAGAGGAGAATGAAATAAAACTCAGCCATCTTCCCCTATGTCAACATAATACACACTCTTGGCAAGATTGTCTTTCCTTGTTTCTCGTTTTTAAGTTATTATTACTGAGTATTCCTTGCACAAAATAATGGGCTTTGTTGTGACATTTTAAGTCATGCATATAACATACTTTAGACTCATTCTTTCAGTGGTCTAGGTTTCAGACACTTTTCTGTTAACTCCACGTTATTTGATCAGGACCACATTCCTTTTCTGGCTCTGTGGTCAAGCCATGAACCCTTATTTGGCACTTTTACAAGAATGAAGGCACTGGAACTCAACAATGAGCCAAAGAGGTTGTTTAATCTGTAACAGCATTTCCAAGCTAAGGAGTCTGACATTGTAGTAAATAAGTAAGGGAAGGCAGATTGACAGAGGTGGCCATTTCAAGTTTGGTAAAGACACAAATAAAATAATAAAGCATGAATTAAAAGTATATTGAAATTGATTTCTTACACTTCAGAATAATTGACAGGGATTAGACTTAGAGTCAGGAGGTATAGCTTCTGCTAATTCTCATAAATCCTAAACCAGAGGCCTCTTAACTAATTCTCTAGCCCACCTTTGGGACCCTCTTAACCCTAACTCTAGAATGCTGCATTTGTTAAATTGTCCTTTAAGGCCACTAACATATTTTTATCTAGTTCTGCAACCTTGATCATCTCTTTATCTGTCACACCTTCAGGGCTACATAATGATACTGTGTGGCTCTCTTATCCTATATATGTGTGGGCTTATCACTCTTAGCAATGGAGACGAAAGGTTTCTCAAATCCCTCAGCACTGTCAACTCTACCCGTCTGTTTGCATGCTGAAGTCTCCGATCTTGTTGGGCAATGGCAAGAACAGAATCACCAGCAACATTTGACTTTCCAGTTTTCCTCAGGGCCTAAACATTAGTCAGTTACCATTCCTGCTAGTTACAACTCACCAACTTCTCACAAATCTACATGCACTGCCAGGATACTCATCTCTTTCATTTCCAACCAGAAGTACTTTCTTCTCAGAAAAATTTGACATACTGCTCCTTAATCAAGAATTACATATCAACTGTATTTCCTTTTCTCAGATTATGCTATTTGCTTTTATATGTCTTCTATGAAAATTAGATTAAGCATTCGTTTGGTAAACAAACAACAACAGAAAGAATTGCTTTCTACACTTCATATTAACCAGGACCAGAGAGTTACATCTTGCCTACTTTAATGTTGCCAAATCCTATGTGGTTTCCTCATGCCTGATACCTAATCTTACTTCTTATTGAAAAATGATGTGAAACCTTTCAGAACAAAACTTACAACTTAGATTATAAAAACAAGGTAGGTGCAGGTCTATGCTCATAAATGCTCTTGAAGGTCAGACCATGCTCCATCATGAGAAGGACCAAGAAAGATATGCTTTGGATAGAAAAAGCAGAGGCAAGCTGGCTTCTGGATATGTCACCACCTGGCCTCAGAGTGCCTGACACCAGCTCCACTACAAGTCACCTTATTTTGAGTGTCAGCTCTTCACAATTCAAATGAAAGTAAATAAGGAAGTAAGTAAATCCCAAGGTCTGTGTTGTACACTCTTCAACTGAGGTCACTAGCAACATTACCCCAACAAAACCACACTCTTCTAATCCTCTTGAGAGTCTCCCCCAATTGCAAAAAGATAAGCTCCAAAATCAGACCACTCATGTGACAACTAATCTGTCACATGTTCTTGGTGCAATATTTAAATGGTATGTAAATGAGGACTGCAATTCCTTTTAGCAGACTTCTTACACTCCTCCAATTTGCATATGCCTTATGGGTACAGCTATGCATGTAAGCATTCTTAATCTTATACATAGCAGACACACAACACACTTCAGGACAGGGTTTTCCCTTTCAAATGTCAATACTATAGTCTAAGTGTTACCATCAACTTCATTCCTGAGACTACAAAAAAGACTGAGCAGAAAGGCACATGTATGTGAATCATCTTTCTTCAGATCATGTGGGCGTGAATCTGAAAAACAGAAGTAGACTACAAGTAGAAACCACAAGCAAAATTAAAATTGGGTTAAAATAACTCTTCAGAGTAGTTCCTGCTTACTAGATTTTGAATGATCAGAAATAGAATCCACAAACTAGAACTCACAACTACTTCAGAAGCTCAAGGTTGAAGAGCTTTTCTCCTCCAGGATGTGCATGCTAAGGTGAAAAGTAGATAGGCTAGACCTTTAAATCTCTTCCTAAGGAGCTACTGCTACTGTTGAGAGGGGCAGAGTGGGAAGGAGGGAAGGACAAAAGGAGGGAGGCAGATCTAAAAGATTGGTTCATATATACATGATCTGACAGACATAGTGGCTACAACCTCTTCAGTCTGTCTGCAATGAACCACCATCTTTTAAAAAATGTTCCAAAGTTTAGAACCAGGCAGTTCACAAACAGTGGTCTTTTAACAAAAACTGACCACAAATACTTTAGGGAAAGAAATCACTTGATTTAGCTTCTACCTTCATACAAGAGAATAGTGACATTATCTCATGCAGTGAAATGGAAATTTTTTCCCTGTTGCTATTGTTCTAAACATTTTTCCATTTTCAAATGGCATAACTTTAGACTATGTCAATTTATGTTTCCTTGTGTTTTTACTCAACCTTTTATTACTATAAAAATATAATGCTGGTAGAGTACACTGTTATTTGGCTTTCTTTCCATGAGATCATCACAACCAGATCCAGGAAATAAAGTTGAAAGAAACAGGAAAAGTCCTAACACGCCCCAAAATTCCACAGTTTCCCTCACATCTCTGTAAAGGTCACTGCATCATATATATCAAATTCTTGAGTACACACTGACCAAACAAAACAGCCATCACTCAGCTGGAGTCTTCATCTGCCTGTGGCAATTTTTGCTAGCTCTGCGGCTCTCTGGAGCTCTCTTCCTCTTTTCCCTTTCTCTGTCCTTCTCTACCAGGCTGGAATAAAGATCAGTGAGTACAAACACACTCACCCCACATTTATTTTTGAGATACTTGTCCTTTGTCCCTCTTTCTCCCATTGCTGATGAAACTGTGACAACATTCAATCCTCTGCCAATCCCCAAATCTATTCTCTCTGCTTCTGTTCCCAGGCCCTCACATGTTCCCATCTGAGAAAGGCAATCAACCATGCTGATCCACATCCAGTAGAATTCATGCCAGTCATTCTTAGCTAAGCCCTAGGCCTTACCAACCAGCCTGAGGTTTGTGTCAGAATGTTGAATATTTCCCTCTTTCAAAATTTCCCACAAATCTCACATGTCTTGACTCATCCCACTCCTCGTTACTCTTTACAAATGTTATCATCTACTTTAATGAGAAGATCTAGGCCTTCATTAGTCACTTTATATCAAATTTTCTCCAGATTATAGCTTAATCCTTTTTTCCCACATCATTTCAAAGGAAAACATTTTCAACTCTTTAAAGTCTTGCTAGAATTTGACTCTTTCTGCTCCAAGTGCTCACCACAACAAATACCCAAATCAAGCCAAGTCATCTTTTGATCTCTCTGACCTGAACTTTGTTCCCAGGAAGATGTTATGAGAATTCTCAACCCTGGGGGAGTCATCTATGCACATTGTTTGCCCTTTATAAATGACAATTCTTGCCTGCTGCAACCAATAAATATTCTAAATTTCTGAAAGCCCATCATTCTGTCTTCTTGTTCCACTTCCATCCATGGTTCAGCCCCTCCTCAAGATTCTGACCCCAGAGTACATCCACCACCTTACTGATAGTGACTTCTCCATCTATGAATCTAACAGCCACCTCCACAAAGTCAGTGTCCAGCTATTTATTGGTGACTATGACTAATGCTAAATTCCCTGGACCCAACATAATTACAACAAGATTTCAAGGCTCCTGCATGTTGCCATGCTAGTGACAGACAAAATCTATAGACTTCTTTAATTTCCTACCTTTTCAAGACCTTCCATGCTACATAAAACATAAATATAACAATAATATTCATTTAATTCATTAACGTGTGAAAAATGCACTTGAACTCCAAAGAATGAGAGGTCAGTAAAAGCTAAGGAGCTCTCAAAGGTGGGCAAGTGTCATCCTGTTTATGCTGCTCTTTGTAAATCTGTTTCCTCAGTGTCCCCGTCACTGGTGGTATCCCAGGTCTTCTCCTCTTTTCCAGGCTGTTGCAGTGACCGTCTAGATAATTGTCACTTCTACTCTTGTCTCTGTCTACAAAATCACCCTTTGAACTGTCATCAGGTTTGGTCTCTCCGAAACACAAACTATGTCGTCTACTTTCCTCTTCTAAAGAATCTTCAGCAAGTCCCTAATACCAACAACAAAATGTACATCTTCCTTGACAGAATGATCATGTCTCCCGACAGTGACCATATCCAGTCTTCCTTGTTGTTTTTACTGACATCCTCTGTTCCTTCTCAAAGCCCATGCAATTATCTGTCTGGAGTACCAACATTCTGTGATCAACACTTCAAAGTGAGTTACCTGGCCTACCACTATCACCTCAGCACTCAGTCCTATCACCAGGCTTCCAAGACCAAGTTACATTAGACTTTTTTCAAGATTTTTCCAAATCCACAACTAGAGATGCTTTGTGGATTCCAATTTCTGTTGCTGGCCTTTCTTTGTATCCTTTATTATGGTACTTTAAAAAAAAAAAAAATATGCTAGCCACTGCCCAGTCCATACCAAGCTAAACTATAAAATAAGTTTTTTCCTATTGTTGAATTCAGGCAATTTAAACTCTCCAAATGCCTTAATGGATGCATAAGTCTCTCAGGCTGAACTCACTTCTTCCTTCCCTTTCCTTCTGTCCCTTTGTTCTGGATTTTTTCCAGTTTGCAAGTTTGACTCATTTGACTCTTAGCAAAGAGGGACTCAATGCCATGCTGACAAGCCTTGCCCTCCTAGAGCTAAATTTATAAAATGAACATTACTCCCTTCTACACATGAAAGAACTAGGGCTTTGGGTTCCAAGAAGCTTAAAAATGTCCCCACATACCCTTTAAATCCAGACAAGTCTCCCCCTAGTTCCCAAGGTTCCCTGCCCTTCTTCAAGCACCAGTATGTGAGAAGTGTTGTAAGACAGCTTCCCTGGGTTTACTTTTACTCTTCCTGATTTGTCTCTGGCTGCCAGTGTTGTAATAGTATGTTGTCTGGGATTTATCATAAAAAGCATGAAAGTTCTAATAAATTTATTTCCAACAATTTTTGGATATTTATTAAGGAACTAAATATAATTTACCACTATTTCTAGGAAAAAATACAATCCAGGTTCCAAGCATCCAAATGAACAGGACTCATGTGAAAACGAAGGACTGTCTTCTGTGTCTTGTTAGGGGGTAGTTACCCTAAGAAGCTATAAAGGGATACAGGACAAGGCTATCTACTGAGGTGGCAAAGGGACTATCTGAATCCAATTCATTGTGAAAGGCCTTCAATTTTCTTCTTCTGTCTCCTTTTATAATACTTAAGACTTCTTTTATTTTAGAATATATGACTTTAAAGCTGAGAAATACTTTGAGAGCTGAGGTATAGAAGCAAAATTTGGGGAAACATCAGTAGAGAGTTTGCATGGAGTAACAAAATTTAAATTATGCACTTGTATTTTATAGCTTTTTAAAGAGTATCTGTTCTGCCTCCACACACCACCCCACCTCTCACCCTCCCGGCATAAAAGAAAAGCCCATTCTCTTCTTAAAAGTCAATATAATGTATCTTTTGTAGGTAAAAGTTCTAAGTTAATAATCTTTATCCTTAGACAGAATCAAGTAGCACCAAGAACTTGGGTAGGTGCAGGTTCATTGGTTTTCTGCTTGGAGAATCTGACTATGCACCAGAGTAAAGAGAAAATTTCTGTTGGGTCAGGTCATTCATCATTTGTGGGAATATGCTATCTGGTACGCTGATGCTGAGCAGGATCTGTATCCTTGGCCTCTGCTCACTAGATTTGGTAACATACACTGCCACATTAGGATCACCTAAAATGTCTCCAGATACAGTCAAATACCTCCCTGAGGGCGAAATCATCACCCTGGTTGAGACCAATGACACAAGCTGTCCAAAGATAACACATTTTGAGAAATGCCATCTGTAAATGACATAAAACAACATGACAGAAGTGGACGAATTCAGATATGTATGAGCTTCCCTTATATAAATTGAAATAAACAGCCTTCCTGCAAAGGAAATCTGATTAGCCTCATAAACTCCTGACAACACAGCTAAGCTTCTAAGTCAGACCTCTTCTTACACAGTTCCAACTTAAAGAGGCTCTCCCTCGCTTCTATTTTAGATTATTTTTAATTAACTTCACTGGCATTTTGCATCCTGCTATGAAAAGTCCGCCTAATAGTCTCAGAGGACTCTCCCTAGAGAGAAGAGTACATTAAATCACACATTATCACATTAAAGTATATACCAGCATTGAGTCCATTGGTCCTATGTCTTGGAAAGTGCAATAGGATGGGGGTTGGGATGGAAACAGGCCCAAGTGATTCACAATATCCAGAGCCTATTAACTTCTGTGCATCTGCCCCATGTGGAAAGGTTGTATTGATTCTCTACTTCAACCACATTTATCACAATGGCATACATTTTACAATCTATGCTCCACCCGATTCCTTGTTAATCTCGGTATGTGGGACAATTGCTGTATGAAGCAAGCCCCTTAGATTCTTTGGCAGTCCTTTCCCTCATCTAAAGATAAAGAGGTTAAGATTAATTATTTCTAGAGATTCTGTTAGGCATAAATCACAAACATATGAATGAAGCACTTTAAATTAAAAGGCTCTTTCCATGGCAATAAAGCATGATAACAGAAAGCATTTAAATGCTTAATCAAAAAGAAAATGAAATGGCAATGAGAAGAGTCATATATAAAAACCCATTTTTCTCTTAAAACTGGAAAGAGTGTGGCCCAAACTGCCTTTCACCTTTACCAAGGCTCTCATACAGGAATTTTGTATGGCAACATAACTCAATACTTCATAACTTAGTCATAAATAGGAAAAGCATTTTAAAACACATTAACTTCCTGTATTCAATAGCAAAGACAACATATCAGAGGCCATATCCAAGTATAGTTGTTACTTGATCACAAACAAAAGCACTCAGTTCCCATAAAATAATAAAACAATGCATGTAAGCATCTAGGTTTCCAGGAGCCCTCTGGATATCAGAAGGTAGAAACCCATATGGCAGTACTTGGCTAACACTGAGCAGAAATCTCTTCTGGCCTGGGAGCTTTCATGGTCCCTGAATTCCACTGACACCTGGCCACCTATCCTGCTTCCCACTTAGAGCATGCGCATTCCTACCTCTGCCTCACCTTGCAGAACATACCAGAAAGAGTTCTGATATTATAATACTTTCAAAGCAAGAGAAAAGCTTGAGAAGCACAACAGAAAAGTAAATATTTGGGGCTGTTCTCTCAGCAACTCGAGGTTGAAAAGTGCAAGAGGTTACTGTGACCAATTACCAAACAACAGCGTATTAAAGGATGAAAACCTGATTCCAAAATCTGATTAAGGAGTTCAAGCCACATTAAAATCCCCAAAACTACTTCTAATTTTTAAGAGTAATTTCTTGGGTTAACTTACTGGATAGTTCATTTTAACACACTAAGTGCGGTGTTCCATACATGACCACAGTGTGCATATAATATATACCTTTAGTTGCAGAAAACATGGGCATTTTATTTTTTTACAAAATTATCGCCTGTGTATGGCCCTAAAGTATATTTTCCTCACTAAATTTGATGTACAGAACTTGAAGACTAAGTTTCAATTAGCAAAACAATGTCCTACTATGCTTAGACACTGTTTTGTTCTTCAGAAAGAAAAACAAAGAACCCCATGATAGGGGAAGGAAGCAGGAAAATTTGGGTAAAGTTAATTCTAAGTTACAACAGGACATTGATTTTTTTCCAAAGAGAGAATATGCATGCTGTGTATTGCCAGCATTTAACCTTAGCCACTTTTTAGATGCCCAGCTTCTCATACTCAGATCACGTGATGCCAAGCAGTTTTGTACTACACAGGTGCACTAGATTATCTCGGCAAGTTCTTCTAGCTGATTTAAAAAAAAAATCCATAGCATTAACACTGAAAATTGTGCATATTAACTATTTCCAAATCAAATTGGTTTCCTTGGATGTTTCATGTTGATTTTTTGGCACAAGCATTGTTTAACAACAGTGATTAATGGCTAGAGTAGGAGTATAAACAGCCTATCATTGAGTCGATATGACTACCGAGGGCATGCCTAACGACAGCAAAATGATTGTGTTGACAATTCGATGTGTGTAAAATGGGCTGCTTCTGAGAAAACATATGTTTATCATTTCTAGTTTTTTGCTTTTCTGCAGCTAATCATTTGGATTCTCTCTGTTTAGGAAAAGAAATGAGTCATTCTTCTAAAACAAAATTATAAACATAACTCAATTTAACAGCCCCAGATGCCAGAACATTTCAATTTACGCATGGATGTTTTCTGCTTTTATCGACTATTGCTAGCACAGCGACTTCTTTTCCACTTTTTTTCCCCTGAAAAACAAAACAAACCAAAAAACCCTTAAGACACTTAACATATATTGGAGTCCTGGGGGGATGGGCAAATTTCAGATATGCATAAGATAAAGAGTATACAGTAGGTTTTTAGAGACCTGGAAAGTTATCTGGTGCATGCCAGTCTGAACTCTCAGCAATTTAATTGTCCTTACAGGAAAAGATAAGAGAAATATAAATCTGGTTCTGCCATCAGTGAGCAACTGAAGTATATGACCTTCAAAGAAGATACAGTCAAAAGTTTTAAAATGTTATGGAAGTCCCCCAGAAGCAAAAATATTGTTTCCCCTTTGAAAGAACAGGAAAAAGGTAATTTATTCTTGGAGCCCGATTCTTTTAAAAGATGTTTATTTCAAAACAAAAGTTATTGAAAACATGTGCAGAAGCCATTCCAAAAGCAAGTGATCATAGAAACCTGGATGGTTAGCCTGGTGGCAGAGACCCCACAAGAACCAGAAAGATGAGGAGAGCCCATGCTTGTTCAGAAAGCAGACAGCCCTGCATGAAAAAAGAACATGAGAACTTAAAAGAACTAGACAAGGGTTCGAGACATCACCCTCATTCCCCACACACCTAACCCCACCTCGAGACAAGGGCTAAGAAATGAATAGGCAGAAAGCAGAAACCATCTAGTCAACTTGTTTCTCTCAAGGAAGGGGGAGTGGAGGTACCAGGGACCCCGCCCTCCTATCCGGTTGTTGATCTGGGGCAGGGATCCTTGGGCAAACTCGTTTAAGTAACAGTGTGCAAAAGTTCATAAAAACGAGGCTGGACCCAGTCCTCAGGGCACCACCACCCCCAACCCTAGGTGTGCAACCCCAGCCCAAAAGCTCGCAGTTTGCAAGCTCTCACTCACCTAGGGCCGGGGAGCCCAGCCGGCCGCCGCCCGCCTCGGCCTCGCACTGCTGCCCCGCGGGCCCGGGAGCGAGGGCTTCGCCCTCACCGGACATGGGCTCCAAGCCCGCGCCGCGCTGCCGCCTGCAGCCGCCCGCGGGGCGCACCGACCCCGGCTGCTTAGGTGTTGGGTGCAGGAAACTGTCTGCTTCTGGCGGGAAAAGCAAAAGGGACAGCGGGACGAAGTGATTTTAGAGAGCAGCACGCTGCCGCGCCGGGCCATTCCCTCCCCCTCCGGGTCCCTCCTCCAACTCCACCCCGGGGAAGTTAGGATTTGAAAGCAACTAAGAGGAGCTGGGCGCACGGGGCGGGAGGGGACACGCGGGGACTTGGGAGGCAGAGCGACCCCAGGCAGGGGATCCGAACAGCCTCCCCCACGCGCATCCTCCACCTACCTCAACATCCCCTCCTCCCCAGGCCGATTCGAGCCCCTTCCTCCTGCCGCCCGTAGTCAGCGAGGCTGGAGCAGCGGCCCCATCACGTCCGGGCGGCCAGAGGACGTCCCGCCGCCGGGGACTCAGACCAGACGTCCCAGTGGCCGCGACAGTGGCAACCGCCCGCCCGCGCTGACTCTGCGTACTCCGCCCCCTCCCTCCAGCCAGCTCACTCGGGCCAGCCCCGCTCTGGGAGGACTTTAGGATCCACTTGTGCCTCTCTTTCACCCCCAGGCTGCCACTCCCACACTCTTCAAACACTTCTCCCTCTGTGGCTCCCTTTCATCATATCCGGATTCGGGTGGCCTCGAACTCTTGGCAGACAGCCCCGTGGCTGGGGGCGGCTCGACCTGGGTTTGGCCTTGCTCTCTCCCTTGTGGAGGGAGCTGTCTGGGTCAGGAGGCCAGAGCTGGACAGGCCTGATGCAGGCTTTCGGCTCCAGGCCCACAGTGGTTTGGGAAAACAGGGAGGGAGCTAGCCTTTGCCTTTCTGTAGTCACCAGAGAAAGGGGAAAAGATCCCCCAATTCTATTTTCAATCTTGTCCACCAAAGAACTATTAAATCTAAGTAAGAACCATAGAAACCTAGGAAGGGTGGGAGTGTGTGTGTGTGTGTGTGTGTGTGTGTGTGTGTGTGTGTGTGTGTGTGTGTTTGGGGGGTTGGTTACTTGCACACATGCTCTGACTTTACCTGTAATATTAAAACAAATGTATTTAAAACCTTGTTCCCAGGTATTTATTTAATCTCTTCACCTTCACATTATTTGTGGCTTCCTTACTTCCCTCAAGCAAGATTCTTGAACTGGTAAAACTGGTTGCAGTTACACACAGCCACTGACAGTACTCAGGTCTACAAGATGACCTACCTGAGGACAGCTGTCCTACTCCAGACTGACTGTGTCCCTGAACTATGTCCTCTGGGTAAAGTTAAACTGTGGTCACAAATAAGAGCTTCTCTGCTGTGGGTTTATAAATGAAATGTTCTGATTGGAGCAACTCTTAAGGGCCTAGAACAAGGGTAATTAGGAATAAAGTAGTTTAATATATCTGGCTAATGTTTGCTTTTTCACTGACTGAATTGCAGAAATTAGTTGGAGAACTCTTAAAAGAGCAGACATACGGACTGACTGTCTAAGACAGAGGAGTCCTCAATATTACCAAAGCTGAAGAAACTTGTGAATTCACTTTCTGTCTAGTCCAGTCATGACTAATATATCATAATGTTTTCTTTAAAAAAAAAAAAAAAAAAAAAAAAAAAAAAAAAAAAAACCTGACCATTCAAGGTCTTTCCAATGGACTAAAAAGATCTATTTCTCACCTGTAAAAACCAGTGGTGTTCAAACTTGAATTCAATTATCCTGAGAAATCAGCCTTCAAAGATTCTGAAGGCAGATATTTGGATTATGTTCCTAGAAAGATAAATGACATTTTACTCAATGACCTATAGCTACCAAGCACCCCCATTCCCTTTAATTCAATTTGGAGATGTATAGGTGGCACTGTAAAAGATGCCTTAACTCTCTTGAGAGTGTGTCAAGGGTCTGGACTATGGAATCTATTTGTTGGGAACAGGTGAGTTGTGAGGAAAAGAACAGAACATCAACACTAAAGAACACACAGGAAATGTGCACTCACTCCAGCATTATCTTTACTTAAAAAAAAATTAGTGAGGAAGTTCTAGAAAGTTCTTCTTTATCCTCTTAATGTTTATCATCTTGTTTAATTTTGGAGAAGTTACAGCTTGCTTATACAAAGTTCTAATGATCTCTCTCTCTCTCTCTCTCTCTCTCTCTCTCTCTCTCTCTGTGTGTGTGTGTGTGTGTGTGTGTGTGTGTGTGTGTGTGTGTGTGTGTGTGTTTCTGTCTTGCCTTTGGTTGAGCAAGCATGTGTGCCATGGTACCTATGTGAAGGACAGAGGATGATCTCTTTCTAGAGTGTCTGACTTTATCTTCCACCTTGTTTGAAATAGGATGTCTTGTTCCTGGCTACAAGCACCAGGGTAGCTGACTCTTAAACTCCCAGCAATTTTCAAGTCTCTAACACCCTTCTGCCTGCAAGAAGACCAGAATTACAGGCTACACATCTATCTCTCCATACCCAGCCCCTCACACTTGCCCACAGCCCTTCTCCCAGAGAGCCATCTCTGCAATAAGTATCTATGTAGTAGGAAGTTTCTGGCTCTATTCCGGCTAGCCCTGAGGTCTGGACCAGCTGCAGTTGCTTGGCCCCCAAAATGAATCAGATGCTTATATTAATTACGTGCTGTCTGGCCTATGGTTCAGGCATATAGCTAGCTAGCTCTTAACTTTTAAACTAACCCATGATAACCAAGTGGCTTAGTACCTTTTCTCAGAGCAGCATTTTGCCTTCTTTCCTCTGCATCTGCCTGGCATCTCTGCTCTGTTGGCCACAGCTCACAGCATCTCTCCTTAACTCTGCCCTTCTTCCCCTTTATTTATGCTTGGATTTCCTACCTGCCTATAAACTGGCTTGCCATACGCCAAAATGGTTTCTTATTATCCAATGATAATTCACAGCATATCTATTTGTTGAATTGCACACCATACTTCATTTTTACACATGGCATACAATAACTAATCATCCTGATAAGATGAGCATTTGGAATCTTGATCCCTGTTCACTACTTCTTGAATTAAAAATAAGCAGCTTACTCTAGTGGAGAAAAAAAATAAATTCAAATAAAAATATTAAAGACAAGCAGAAGACTGATATAGTGCCACCAAGTTGGTCAAAAGCTGAATCTTAGACTGTGTGACTTCATGTCAGTCATATGCTCTGTGCTCTAGTTGCTGCATAAAAGGAAAAAATAAGAGAAAGTATTTTAAGTTTCTTCATGAAGATACAATAAGGCTATATTACATCCCTATCACAGTTAGAAAAATGTGGGATAATGCTCTTGTACACTGTCAAGATTTGTTACTCATATTGATTTAATAAGATGCTGATTGGCCAATAATAGCTAGAATGAAAGTAGAGGTGAGCTACCAGACTAGGAAAATTCTGAGAAGAGAAAAGACAGAGAAGCAGTGACCAGCCAGAAACAGAGGAAGCAAGATAATAATGCTGGACTGAGCAAACATACTAAATCATGCAGCTGAACATATAAGAATTATGGGTTAATTTAAGTGTAAGAGGTAGGTAGTGATATGCTTGAGCTACTGGCCCAGCAATCACTTTAATATTAAACCTCTTGGGAAGCAGCTGCCGGGCATTTGAAAGTTTCTGGTCAGGACAGAAACTTCTGACTACAGGGAAATGCCATATATGAAGGAAATGCTTAAATTTATTAACTATTGCTATCATAGAAGAACAGAATAATGAGTAGCAGAAGATGAAGTGAGGGTGGGGATGCAGAAAGGTGGGTAATATGTATAGGAATGTGTCTGTTTGTACAGGAGTAATAATTGTAAAAGCTATATAATGCATTAAGGCAAACAGAGTAGACAACAATTACTTGTATGCTTAAAATAACACATACAGAAAAATTTTACAAGATAAAGAAATTATAAATGCACAACTAGTATTTACTAATTAAAATAAAGTTTTAATATTAATGCACCTCTGTCATACAGTAGAAGCATTCATTTTCCTGATAAAATAGAGTTTGAGGTTTTGATTATCATCCACATCAGAATAACAGGTAATAGTCAGATGCTCAACTGGTAAGTTAAATCACCAGAATTTCTGTTAAAATGCCAGGTATGGTGACATGCTCTTGTAACCCCAGTGCAATTAAAAGGGGAGGTCAGACATCACAGCCTAATTACAAGAGATCCAGGACACTGAGAGACCCTGGCTCAAAACCAGGGGTAAAAATAGCAGATAGGACCTCTGCTGTCTGTTTTCCATACACCTACACACTCAATGCAATTATATCATGTACTTTATACAAGTTATATCAAAAAAAAAATCTTACACTAGCTTTGCTGGGGTTCAAGCTCAAGTTTGTGTACTCCAGGCTTGTCTCTGGGCATCATGCCATGAACCAGCATCTGCTGTCAGGAGTGACAAGTGGTGTGTGTGCTCCCAAGAGTCCCCAAGGTTTCCTCTGCTCCCTTCTTGCTGCATTAGTTTATGTGAAGCACATTGCTCACTCCTGGTGAGCGACCCAGCGCCCACATCTTAGTTTCTCATTCCCTGTCATAGGGTGTTTATGTTTCCCTTCCAACTCATATGTTGAAATCCTAATTTCTATTGTGGCAGTATTAGCAGAAGTAATTAGGTCATGACATTAGTGGCCTTATAAAATGACACTGGAGTCTTTTCTCACAGCAATCTATAAGCATGTCCCCAAGTCTCCTTTCCTAATACCTTGATGATTAGCATTCAGCAAAAGAGACTGGGGAGAACACCAACATTCAGAGAAAAACATGGGCTTGCAATATACAAATTATGATTTGTGTGTTTGTGGGTGTAGGCAGTATGCAGTAACATGTCAGAAAAGCAGGGTGGAGATCAGAGATCTCCTTCTACCATGTGGGGCTACGGAATAGAATTCAAGTGTCAGGCTTGGAGGCAAGATCTTTTAGCTTCTGAGCCATCTGACTGGCCTTAAAAACCACCCAAGGTGTGCTGTATAAAATAATTTGGAAACACAGGGATGCTCAATTATGAGATCAGGAATAATACCAATGATAAGAATGGAGTCAGAGTTAGAGGTTAAGATGTAGATTAGAGGAATAAAGGTTTCTCTGTCTATGAGGTAGTAAGCAACACAATGCCCTCTGTGATGAAACTATCCAAACAAACTCAGTTAACTGTATGAATGACATAAACCTTACAATGCATTCGGGGAGAACCTTGCACCAGGCTGCCGGGTGTGCATCTGGAATAGCAGTACAATGCTGGCGCTGTACTAGCTGGTTACAAAAGTGCCCTTGGTTAGTATGCAGACTCATAGTAGAGGGCCTGTCCTCTTAATTCACATGTGTCCCTACCGGCTTGTTTGTTCGCTGCCAAGGTGCCATTTAGAGTTTTATTGGGGAGGGAGAGGGGGTTGGATATCCAGAGAAGGGTGGTGGGGAAGAAAGAAAGAAGAAAGAAAAAGAGGGGAGAGCAGAGAAGAAAGGAATCACTGCCATTTGCTATTTTTTATTTAAAGGAACTGGTGAGCATGCAGACACGCCCTGGGAGCTTGTTCTGTGGGCAGGGGCGTGGCTGCAACATGGCGACACCCCAGTGTCTGGAACATACTAACAATAGTATGTGTGGTGCCCCTCTTTTCATAATAATGATCGTCATTATTATTATAGATATATTTTTAAAATAAGTGACTTATATGTTTAAGTCTTTTCAGGAGCATCCAGTTGGTTATGCCCAGATTAAAGCCATGTGGTTTTTCTAGAGAACATACATATCAAGTTTATGTAGAGCCATGATGTTAGAAACCTCCAAACCCAAGGACATAGAAAATAGAAATAACTTACTCACAGCCTTCACAAAAAATCAGCCCAGCCCAGGTCACATACACTCTCAAGTTGTATTTGTTCCTGGATAAGGACAGACCAATTGAACAAACTATTTTTTACCTTTTTCACTCAAAATAACTGGAAAAAGAAAAACAGAGTACAGCAGCTTTTAGGAGGAGGAAGCTAAAGGAGCTCACTGAAACAGCAGCAGTCACAGGCAGCCAACTGACTGGAGAGACACTGGAACATCAACATGCTGTAACAATGCCTTTGCAAATTCAGCAGAGTGGAGGCAGTGTCTCCTAAGGAGGGCCAAAGTCATTCAGAAGGAAATCACTGATGACTGTGTTCTAGTCTCATTTTCAGGGAACCAGGTTGGTGTTTTTACATTTGAGAAAAAAAAAAAAGTCGTTAAAAAAAAGATAAAGCTAAATTGAAAAGAAAATTTAAGTGAAAACAAGTATTTTTACTGCCAGTTGTGAATTTTACGCAGTGACAGTTTTGTAGCCACTAGAGAAAATATCCACGTTGATTTGAGGCCACATTGTTTTAGCTATGTTGCTCTAGAAAGAAAAGTTCAGTGAACAGGTATATGGAATTCTAATCTACAAATAAAGCACTGTGCTCTTATTTTCTGCAATACATTGGTCTTATAATGTTTAACTAATGGGACTAGAAAGATGGCTGAGTAGATAAAGTGTTCCGTATGCAAGCCTGAGGATCTATGTTCAGATCCCATAACAGGCCAGGTCCGGTCACTTCTGTAACTGCAAAATTACAGGAAGTGGGCAGACACAAGCTGATCCTGGAAGATACTTGGCCAACAGATCTAGCTGGAATGCAACACCTAGGTTCATTGAGAGACTCTCTCAAAAACTGGAGTGAAGAGCGAAGAGCAAGAGATGACACCTGGTCTCCATATGGTCAAACACAGATGAGTGTTCTCTCTGTCTCTGTCTCTCCCGATAGGATGACTTTTAAAAAAAGGATAAAAATTAGCTTTTCCATATTTTAAAAGTTTGAAACCACCAATGTTGATGATTCTTTCTTTTTCCATGTTGAGAAATAACAGTAAACTTTCTTCATTCAGTTCAAAAGCAAAGTGTATGGCAGATACACAGGTGCAAATGTGCAGAGGAAATACTTTCTTTTTCTATTTCTGGCAACCTCTAGGCAGAGGAGGGGCAGAAGAAGGCAACAGAATAGGAGAGTACATTTATGTCATTATGGTACCACAGGAAGACAGAAAGTGGCATCTAAGTGCTCATATGTGGGTGTGGGGGACTCAGGGGATATTTCTGAGAAGAAAAGACACCAAGTCTGGTGCTTTTAATAAGGAAAATGTGCCTGACAAAAGGTCGGGGAGTTCCAGAAAGAAGAGAAGTCAGCTGAGAAAGCAGACGGTGGAAGCCCCAGAGAAGTTAAGTGACTAGGCAAAGGCATGTGGACACCACAGCCAGTAGTAGAGGTCCAGTCTCTCTCTATGCAGGCTTCCACCAGTTCTGGGTAGAATGTATGCAAATCATTTCCTGAAGCAAGGACTCACTGGATGTTTTAGTGAGGCATTCCAAAGGTTTGGTTGTTGTTGAGAATAAGTGGGCAGAGACTGTAAAATTGTCTGTACCTTAGTAGCTTGACTTCTTCTTCACCTCTAAGCTCTCAGTCTTTTTGACTGGCTGATTCCTCTGGCCTGAGGCACTGGCCTTCATGAGCTTCCCTTGCCTTACATCCCCACTTGTGTTCTACATGAAGAGAAAGGAAGCATATGGTGGTGCTTGTCACATGAAGACAGCATGACTGAAGATCAAATGAAAATGAGCTTAATAGATGCAGTGAACGGTAAACAGATCTTTGATTTATACATAGAAAGTGGGACAGAGATAGGGGGAGTCTGGTGGGTAAGTGGATAAGCGGAGAATCCCTGAAAATGACAGGTGGCCTGCTGAGTCTGCTATTATAACGTCAGCATGATGTTCACGACAACATATTGTAAATGACATAGGAGATAGAGACCTCTGAACTTACTTAGATGCTTGAGGAAAGGGAAAACATGTCATTTAAACTAGTGATAATATTTCTGACAATTCTAAATTATACAATAAACAGTAAATAAAATGCATAGGATTGTACCTAAACTATATGATTTACTTTCTCCTAAGATTGGTTTTGTTTGTGGTCCAGAAACTTGGTCATATGTTGAAAATTTGGGCACCGGTACAATTAGAAGTAGGGATTTGGAAAAATGAGTGAGTGGATCAAGACTAATCTAAGTAATCAGAGGGTGACTCAGTTGATAGATGTGTGATTTGGTAGTACCCTTCAGAAAAGAAGCATAGTTGGAGGAAGTGGATTGTTGAAGGCATGTTTTTGGCTTTGACCTCTGTGGTGATCTGAGGGAGAATGGCCTTTTAGTCTTGTATATTTGACTACCAGTTCCCTAGTTGAGGATGTAGTTTGTGTAAAGGATTACGAAGTGTGGCCTTTTTGGAGGAGGTGTGCAATTGGGGGTGGGGTTTGAGGTTTCCAAAGATTTGGGTGATTCCCAGAGCTCTCTTTTTGACTGATGTGTGCAAATCAAGGAGTGAGCTCTTAGCTGCTCCTTCCTGTTTACTACCCTAGAGGCAGTGGGACTTGGGAGGATAGAACTAATAAATGAGGCCAGCTAAAGCCCCAATTTTATTCAGAACATTGAACCATTTATACAGTGAGTCACTTGAGTAAAGTATACAATCACAAGGGCAGGCTGAACTTGTCAGGCAAGCTGCACATGGCAACAGCATGATTTCCCATGGAAGCATGTAAACAAACAACAATGGCCAGCTGTAATGAATAATCTGAAGTAACTGACTCCTATCTGATATACCTGAGAGGCACGAAAGCATAATCCAAGAATAATTCTGTGTTTTTGAAGAAATTGGAGGCCACAAGTCTTGTTTTCTTGAAGCTTTCCCACAAGCACTCCAAATTCTACTCACTATATTGCATCTTCTTCCCTCACTATTATGACTCAGCCTGAAATCTAAGCTAAATTAAACACTTCTTCTAGAAATTGGCTTATGGTGATTTATTATGGTAATATAAAAGTAACCAATAGAATCCCTTTCTCTTTGCTTTCTGACCACCATAGGGTGAACAGTATTTCTTTGCCATACTTTCTTACCTTATGACATATTTATTACCTCTTGGCTCAAATTTATGAAGTCAAACAAGGCTGGACTGACACCTCTGAGACCATGGGACAAGTTGTTTCTTCTTGTAAGTTGTTTGCTCAGGCATTTTGCCACAACAAAAGAGGATGTTATAGTTTCTTCCCATGGTGTTCTTGTGGGACACCTAGCAGTGGGAAATGGACTATATTTGATATCTTTTTGCCTATTTTGGGGATCCTGTTCCTCCTACTGGGTTGCTTCATCCAGCGTTAATATAAAGGGAGAGGCCTAGTCTTATTGCAACTTGATTTTTTATGTTTGATTGGTATTTCTGAGAGGCCTGACCTTTTCTCTACAGAAATGGAGGAGTGGATGCAGGGTAGGGGGAGAAAAGAGAGAGGGGAGGTGAAGAGGAAGGATTAGGAGGAGAAGAGAGAGGGGAAACTACAGTTTGGGATGCAATATATGAGAGAATAAATTAAAATTTAATAAAAAAATAAAATTAAAGCACAGAACTGATTGACACAAAGACTCCTTACTTGTGACTCTGTTCTCTCAGTTGTAAACTTTGCAATTATGAGCCAAGCTTTACATAGAATGAATTTGACTTTACACGTTCATTGCAAGTAAAAGCAATGGTGTCCTCTTTACTTCAGGAGAAACAATTCTACCCGTGGACTCATAGCCCATCCAAAATGCATTTGGGTTCCCAATGGGGCATGTAAGGTTGCTTACTGCAATCTTAATATTAATATTAATAACAACACCCATCATAAAATTATTCCTTCAATTTCAGATAGTCCAGTAAAATTATTAAGGAAAAGAAGATGTTGTGAATATGTATGGGAGAAGGTTCCTTACACACATCTCAGTAATCCTCAGACAGATCATCATAAAATTTTTCTTTTCCTTAAGTCAAAAATAGCAGACCTATGATGGTTTGGAAAAAAATAGCCTCCATAGGGAGTGGTACTACTTACTAGAACGTATAGCTTGCTGGATTAGGTATGGCCTTGTTGGAGGAAGTGTCACTGCTTGGATAAGCTTTGAGGTCTCCTGCACTCAAGCTATGCTCAGTGTGGTACACAGTTGCTTCTGTTAACTGTGGATCAAGATGTAGAACTCTCAGCTCCTTCTCCCAGCAGCATGCCCAACTGCATGCTGCTGTGACACCTGCCATGACAGTAATGGACTAAACCTCAGACTGGAAGCCAGCCCCAATTAAATGTCTTCTTTTATAAGAGTTGTCATGGTCATGGTGTCTCTTCACAGCAATAGAAACCCTAAGACACCATCCTAATTGAACTATTCAATCTATAAAAAGAACATCATTCTGCTTATTCAAGCCATACAGAACATTGCAGTTAGCTGAATGACTACCCCTTAAAATATATGTCTGACTCACAATAGCTAGAAGCTGTGACTGTTACCTTATTTAGTAAGAGTCCTTATAAGTGTAGCTAAGTCAAACATGTTGAGATATAGAGAACATCCTGCGTTATCCACATAGTGCTTGCTAATTTTATGTGAACTTGATACAAGGTAGAGTCATATGAGGGGAAGAAACCTCAATTCAGAAAATGCCTTCATAAGATTAGTTTTAATTTTCTTAATTAGTGATGAAGTGAGGAGGGCCCAACCTATGGTGAATTGAAGTCAGGTAAAATGTAGCCATTGGTGCCAAAGAGTAAGATTGAAGTGAACCATTACAAAGTAGTTTTTTGTTTATTTGTTTGTTTTTTAAGTGTTGCCTTTTTCTGGTTTTCTGGGACCTTGTCTAAGTATGATCCAGCTGGCCTTGAACTCCCTACATAGCCCCAGACTAGCCTCCAATTAGTGAGCCTCCTATCCCAGCTTTCCAAATGCTAGCATTGCAGATGTATATCACCATGCCAGACTGGAAATTCTCTTTTGAGGCTTCTATTTGGTTTAATTGAAGACCAAAAATGATCTTAGACAGGGAATGAAGACTTCATTTATGATCTCTCAGTGTTACAGACACTGAACTATAACTCAAGCCTCAATGGTCTATGTATATATATCAACATATCAAATTATTAAGTTTTTTTTGTTTTTTGTTTTTTGTTTTTTGTTTTTTGTTTTTTTTTTTTTTTTTTTTTTTTTTTTTTTTTTTTTTTTTTTTTTTTTTTTTTTTTTTTTTTTTTTTTTTTTTTTTTTGCAAACAGAGTCACTGATACAGGATAAGGGAAGTCCAGTTGCAAAGTCATTGAAAGGCTGGTGACTTGCCACATGCTGTCTGATCAGGGTCTTCACCACCCAAGAGAGCACAACTCCCACTGTCTTCTCCTTCAAGCTGACATGTAGGCAGACAAGAAGCACTGCCTCTGTCTGGCCAGATAGCACAAGGTCATTGGCAGAGCAAATACCTACTACAAGTGAACATTCACACAAATATAAATACTTTCAAAACTACGCAGAAGCAACTTCTTAGTAGTCAGCAAATATTTTGTTTTCCGATAGATTTATGTTATTGGGTACCTAGAATTTGGGTTTATTTTTGCTTTTATTACAGTGTGTAAGTCTGTGTGAGTAAAGGCTACATGTTCTCAGGTACTTACCACAGTAGCTTTCATCATGGTCAGGTGGATGGGCAGAAAATAATTTTTTAACATGTGTCTCTTCTCTAAATTGACAATAAGATGCTAGAAATTAAAATGAGACTATATCATTTTTTTTCTCTTTTTTATAACATCCCCTCACCACAACATCTTAGAAAAAAACCTGGTTTTGGCTTGTGGCTTAAGAAGGGATAAAGTCCCCATCAATGGGAGGGGTTTGCAGTGAGATCAGGAGGTGTTTCTTCACATAGCATCCTCTTGCAGGAAGCAGACATGTCTGATGGATTTCTTTCTGTTCTTCCTTTTATTCAGTTGAAGATTCCAATGAAGGAAACTGTCCCACTAGAATTCACAGTGGGTTTTCCCTTCACATTTAAACATTCTTAGAAACATCCTCAGAAATACATCCAGTCGTCTGTCTCCTAGGTGTTCTAAGTCCAGTTAAGTTGAAAATGGAGATTAGCTACCACAGAGAGCATTTCTCTTTCCTCTATAGTAGCTAAGGCTTTTGAGTTGCCAGAAGTAAACTCAACAAACTAGGTGACCTGTGAAGAAGTTTTGTTTAAAAGTCCAAAGACAATCTGGACAATGGGCTTATGATCTTAGATGAGAAGCTGTACTGTGATTATGTATTTTCTCTTAAGAGTAACATGTCAAATGCTGTAACAGTTACCGTTTTAGTCTAACTTTTTTATTTCTCTTTACCTTGGGGCAAAATCATCTTTAAATTAACGTGTAGGGAGAAATTCCAAAGAATAGCTATATTTGTCTACCCCGGCCTCACTGCTCCCCAAAACAACATCAGATAAAAATCACAATAGTGTTGTTGGTAATGGCTTGCCTCATCAGTTAGCAAAATATTTCCCTACAGTCACAGGAATCAAATAAACAAAATATTGACAGGGAAAGGAACCAAAAGTTTAAGAAATTATGCATGTACAAATGCACATACATATTTTCAAGTATTTTATGTCTTCTTGCTTCAATATAAAACAAACAATTATTTGCATACTACATGACCCTGATGCAGTAAACTATTACAGTGACTACTTTCAGCTGTCAAGTTGATAAGATTTGGAATCAACTGAAAAACAAGTGTTCGGTGAGGAATTTTCTGATTTAGTTAATTGACATGGGAGAATCCACTGTAAACTAAACTAGTGAAAGCAGAATGGCTCAGTAGGTCAAAGGCACCTGCCATCACTAAAGGCACCTGCCACCAAGCCCAGGACCTGAGTTCAGTTCAATTTAAATGTTTGTTGTATGTGGTACAAATGAGAACTGAGTGCCAAAACTTGTCCTCTGAATAAATGCAGACTATGTCATGTGTGCAACTTCCTCCTACACACAGCAATATGAAATAGAAATGAAGGTTGTGTTTAGGATTAAATATAATTATATGTGTGTACATGTGTGTATGTGCATTTAAGTATCAGGAATGAAAGAAAAAGAGCCTATAAATTTAAAAGCTAGCAAGAGTGCATGGGAGGGGTGGAGGAAGGAACCAAGAATGGGGAAAGTAAATTAATTATATGATAATTTCAAAAAACACATATATTTTCAAAGACCATATATACTTATATTTTATAATATATTATGTGTCTAAAATATTTTAAAATGTAATAAAAATTAACAAAGTTAAAAGTGAGTGGCGCCTGAGTTCAAGTTCTGGACTGCATAAAGAAAGGAAAGCAAATTGAGAGAGAATAATTCTCCTTCCCTGCTTCCAGACTTCTGATGCACCATGATTTGCTTCAAGTCTCCGTTGGTAGTATTTGCTCACAATGGTCAGTGGTACCCACCCATCTGTAAGACAAAGTAAAGCTTTTCACCCTTAAGTTGCTTTTCTCAAGATATTTTATCACAGAAATAAGAAAAGTAGTTATGATAATCTTCTACCTTGGAAATAGTAAAGTTATAATGAAAAAAGTAAAATTACAGTTCTTTAAACAATAGACATGGTGCTAATTTTATGTCAAGTTGACATAAACTGGAATCATTTTGAAAGAAGAATCATAACTGGAAAAAAAGTTCCATTAGATTGGCCTATGGATAAGCCTACAGGGAATTTATTTACTTAGTGACTGATGTGGAAGGTCTCAGACGATTTGGACAGGGCCACCCCTGGGCTGGGAGTCATGAGTTGTATAAGACAGCAGGTTGAGCAAGTCTTCAGGAGCAATCCAGTAAGCAGTATTTTCCCATCAGCTCCTGTCTACATGCTCTGCATTGAGTTTCTGCCTTAACATGCTCAGTGATAGCTTTCAATTTAAATGTAAAAATAAACATTTAAAATACAAAGTAAAACAACATAAATAGCTTTAATCATAAGAAAAATAAATACACATCTTCTTACTATATTATAAAGCTGGAATATTTTCATTTTTGCCTTTCTACTACTGTAACTTCTTACAGGAATATAATTCCTATGGATAAGTGCATTAACATGTAGCATGTTGTTTATGTAACACTGTACTTAGAGAAAAGAAATGGAAATAATTTGGTTAATAATTCAATTAAAATTATTGTGCCATGGTCCACATTACATATTAGTATGCAGTCACTAAAGAAAAAGAATTAAAGTTCAGTTGAAACAATTCCCATTGATGCTGTAAAGCTACAAAAAGAAAATGCAAAGACATGTACTAACGTAGCATTTTACAAAACATAGACCTAAACAAGCGAGAGAACATTAGGTACAGATGCAAATAAATACCATGCTTGTGTATTATATAACTCCAGGGGTTCCATTTACACACAGGAAGCAATTACAATACACTAGTTATATATGCTGTGCAATTGTTTGCCAACAAGGCTGTAATACTATTTCAGGTTTAAATTCAGATGTAAATAAACACAAAGATAAATAATTTAATATGACAGCTTGTATGTAAAAATACAGATGTGTAAAGTTCGTGCTGGTAGCATGGGTTACTCTGGACAGAAAAAAAAAAAACTTGCAAGAAGAAACTTTAGTGAAAGAATTTGCCAGGAGTGGAGACTGATCCAAGCATTATTGGGTCAGTGGGGCCATAGGACTGTCTGCTCCCTGCCCAGGGAGGGGATGGGGAGTTGCAGAGAAGAAAAATGACCAGATGTGGTGGGAGGGGGAAGAGACCTTGAATAAGGATATACAGGGATGGAAAAAAAAATTCAGAGGGAAAGCTGAACACAAAGTAAATATATGTGTAGCGATCTTATTTGCATTATCACCCTTGATAAGCCATACTTATGATTCTTATCCTCTTTATAGTTATTGTTAACTTATCAACATTTTAAATTCATTTTATTGTTTTTCTTGATAAATACAAAATAAATAAAGAAAAAAAAGAAAAATAAATAAGTCAAAACTAAAAAAAAAAAAAGAGAAGGAAAGTAATTTTCCACTGACTTTCCCTTTTTCCAATCTTTTCACTAAGTCTAACTTTTCTTTATTTTTTAAAATAAATGTTTGAATCAGACAAAACACTGGTTATCATGAATTATGAATTCAGTCTGAAACATAATTGCATGGGATGACATGGTAAGTTAAAATTTCAAAATAATTACCCCAAGTAGTGTCATTCTTCTGAGGAATGACTGTTCTGACAATTTAAAGATACAGTTACAAATAAAACATTTTCCTATAACTAATTAGTAATGGGGATGTGTTCATTTTGGGCCTAATCTAGAAAACACTATGGGAGTGATGTATTAAAAATGCTACTTTTGCATAAAGGCTTCTGGCCTGGCCTCAGTATCTTAGTATTTAAAAATTCCATACAGTTTTAAAACGTGACAGTGTAAATATTCCAAGCCTGCACAACTCTCTCAACACTCTAAGGACAAACCAAAGGACAAAGCATCTATGCACTCTCCAACCTGTATGTGAAATGGAACTGAACCCCACAGTGCCTAAAGCTGAAGTTCATATTCCATTGCATTTCCTAACATTTTATTATGAAAAATTTTAAATGTACGGGAAAACTTGAAAGACTTGTGCAGTGCACATTCATTATTTTCATTTTGTATATTACCACACCTTTCCTGTTCATTAATCTTTTTTAAAAAACATTTTAAAGTAGGAATCAAAATGCTTTACTTCTCAGCACATTAATATGTGTATCATTTGTGCTGTCTATACTGCAAAATATCTGATGCTGTGGTGTTAACCTTAGCAGTTTCTGCCTGTCCACTGTTGAATAACAGTCCAAAAAAAAAAAAAAGAAAAAAGAAAAGAATAAGTATATTAACATTTAACTAAGATGCATGCTAGTCTTATCTATTAACTCATATTTGTACAATACGTAACTATTTAAAAAATACACTAGCCATTTCTTAAAACAACAACAATAAAAAAAGCTCACTAACATTTATTAATGTTTTTTATGTGCCTGATATTTCCTTAGCACTTCACCAGGATCAACTCATGATCATCTACACAAATTTAATTCATAAACTTATTTTTTCAAGTCTAAACTTCTCTGATAAACATTTTAGTATAAGTTTGTTTATTGTTCATTTATTTACTTGTTTCTGTATGAGTGGAATTTATTCCTTGTGTATTGTAGCAGAGTCTACATGCTTTTCTCTATATCCTCCAAGTTTTAACATGAACTAAACTGTGCTTCCCATTGCTTTATAATAAATTATTCTAAATTTGAAGGCTTAAAAACATTAGCATTTACATGGATCATGTCTGTAGGTCAGAAACTAGACATGACCTAAATGCTTCTTCTAGCTCTGGATCTCTCAAAGAACGATAATTGGCAATTACCTCTGAGATCAGTGGAAAGATCCATTTTCTAACTCACAGTATTCAGTCCTTTGTTGGTAGATGGTCTTCGGATCTCTCTGTAAGCATGTCATAGTTTGGTACCCAACCAAAAGGCTGCCAAGAGGGCAAGTGAAGCTGCCAGGAGGACAGAGCACAAGACAGAAGTCTCTGGAACCTAATGACAACAGTACAGTCCCCTCTGCTCTGTTCAGTAGAATCATCACGTTAATAGATCAAACCTGCACCATACACAGTGTGAGTTACCCAGAAGGTGAACACCAGGAGTGCATGGAGGCTCATCAGAAGCTTGCAGAAATGGTATGCTTAAGCAAGTCTGACTTCCTTGTGGTACTCTCCACTGTTTGCCTGTGGCAGATGCTACAGGACTTTAAAGCGCGGTAGAAAACAACAATTCATTTTCCAAATCTGCACCTTAATTTTATTGAGATGGATCTGCTTTTGTATAGATTCCCTAGAAGAAAGCTTGGCTCAAACCCAGATCACAGACTTTCTGTTTTGTCTTCTCTTAATTTTAGTAAATATATTTTAGATAATTAAGCATTTTTCACATACAATATTTTTAATTTTGGTATTTTTAATCTGTGGAAGATATGCAGTGACAATTCATCACATTTCTATCTTGCTTTTCTTCATCTGTGTAGTTAAGATCATACTAGATTTTTTTTATGTTGTCAATGAATCAATTTTTAATTAAAAATATCCCTGCTACTTGTTGATTTAAGTCATTTCTAGTCCACTTCTTTTTCTTTTTAAAACATCTATACTGGGTTTACTTTGTTGTATTTTTCCTAGGTTTATAAGATGCATCCTCAACTCAGAGCTTTCTTCTATTTTTATTGTAATATGCTCATTTTTTCTTTTCTATCTTTCTAGTTCTCCCTCTTGCTCCCTTCCTCCCTCTCCCTCTCTTTCTCTGTCTGTCTTCTAACTTGCTGTGTAGATAAAACCAGCCTTAAGTTCCTGTTCCTCTCTCTGTCTCTCAAGTACTCTTTCTTACATATATAAAGACTCAAAGCAATTGCTTTTCCTCTAAACAATGCTCACTATCATGGGAATTGTTAGATTATTCAGTTAAAAATTATTCAATTTTCATTATTATTTTTTATAAATTGTTTCCCAGTGACCTGTTAGATCACTTATGTTTATTTATTGTCACCACGGTATATAAACTTATAATAATTTTGCATTATTCCATTTCTTTAAACACATTGAATATTGGTTAAATGTCCTTTTTATACCCTGTATTGGTTAAAAAAAACTGTTTTCAATATACTGTTCTGAAAATATTGGTTGCTTAAATTTACATTATTTTTTCAATATTCTTTGAGTTTATTTGTTATTGTGTCTAGGTTTCTGGATCAATAACAAGCTCATCAGTACTGCAATTCTTCTGCCTCCTATATTAAGCTGGACATAGAACAACTCTAAAGTTTCTTTTACAAGCCTTAGTCATCTCTTGTGATTATTAGTGGTGCTGTTTACCTTTTGAAGAGCAGTACTGAATTCTAGATACCAGAAAGTCAGCATATTCATGGTCACTACTTGTTACAGAAACTAAGGATTCTCCAACATCAAAATTCTGATATTTTGCTCATTTCTCAGGATCCATCTATGAGACTTAGGGCAAGGTGAAATAATTTAAGAATACAAAGCCCCATGGACTTTGCTATGAAACCTGAAGTCCTTTTTATTTGGCCGAAGGACCTTCTGTTTTAAACTAGCATGTGGGACACAATAGATGACTAATTTAAAGTTTTATATGTGGCAAAAGTCAAATTTCAAACACTAATCTTCTAGAGTAATGAAATTCTTTGCTTCTTATTTAATTCTATCAGTTCTGGATTAAGCAAGGAGCCACATTTGAGACCAAGTGGAAGAACAAGAATACTGGCTCTAGAAGATACTGGAAGGCATCATGAGCTCCATGAGCTGAATTCGCAAATCAGAAAGACCACATGTAACCATTTGTAGCTTTGCCTTTTTACCTGCAGTTGAACTGTAATCACAGTTCACAGGACTTGACACACTTCAGTGACATTCATGGGTACCCACATACATATTTATTTACATGCACACAAAATATGAGCAAAATTACAATAAAACTTTAGAAGTTGTCTATGTTAACTAGGTAATATTCCTATAACAAAATATTAACATTCAGAAGGTTACTAAATTTGTAGCATATATTTAATGTGTACTCAGAATTACACCATACTATATCTTTTGTCTTTTGCTTGGTCTTGTATAAGAATTTAAACAAGTCATGTATTTATTACATATTTAATTTAATACATATTAAGATCATAGGTTAAAATTCCTTTGGAGCCAATATCCAGCTATAACATAAATCCATTTTTAGCAGAAGAAAATACTATAGAGGACTAATCTCTAAAATATATAGAGAACTCAAGAAACTAGAGCCTAAAACCTTGAATAACACAATCAAAAATGGGGTTCAGAGCTAAAAAGAGAATTCTCAACAGAATTACAAATGACTGTAAGACACTCAAAGAATTGCTCAACATCTTTAACCATTAGAGAAATGCAAATCAAAACAACTTTGAGAAACCATCTTACACTTGTCAGAGTAGCTAAGATCAAAAACACAGATGACAGCCTATGCTGGAGGCTATGGAGAGCAAGGGGAACACTCCTCCATTGCTGGTGGGAATGCAAGCTTATACAGCCACTTTGGAAAACAGTATGGCAGTTCCTCAGAAAACTGGGAATCAATCTCCCCAATAATCCAGCAATACCACTATTGGGTATATACCCTAAAGATGAACATTCATACTCCAAAGCCAGTCTTAATACTGGGATAAGGAACTTAGACCTACCTCAACTGGATATGCCAGCCTGAACTGACCCATCTTGGGACTCCTTGCCCTCCTTGGAGAATGGATGGGAAGATGGAGTGGAGGGAGGATGAAGGGGATCTGGGGGATACTGGAAGGAGGAAAGGGAGGGGGAGCAGTAGTGTTTATGGAAAAAAAAAACCCTTTAAATAAAGAAAGAAACTGATTTAAAAAAACCCAGAAGAATATGTTACATATTTTGAAGGCATCATATGAAATTGAATACTCTATCATTAATTAAATGTTTCTAAATTTTATAGTAAAAGTTAAGCGGAAACTCAAGTTTCCAGGATATTACATTATCATTAAAAAACAGTAAAACAAGTAAAAACTTAATAACTTCCATTGCAATGAACACATTCTCATTATAAACTAATCTAAACCTTTTATTTTTATTAGCCCTATAACAGATATCAAAGTTGGAATAAATTTTCTAAAGTTCCCATGTTCTTCAAGATATAAATAAAGTTTGGGATATTTAACCTAGTGTATGGTATAAGAGTTTCATGAACTGTGAGAATACAAAATAACCTAAACTGACGATATGAAACCAACACAGCCTATAGCTTCCCTAGAACATTTTGTAAATCAGTTTCTTACTAAGAAAAATCAAGAGTTATTTATGTTATTTTATGCATCTTGAATATTATTTTAACAAAATGTTAATAATACTAAGAAATGCAAGAGAGTCTCTGACTCTGAGAGCATGCATATGTCTTGCAGAGGTTTAAGCCAGGCAGGGTTCCATCAGTAGGGAAAGTGGGCACAGAGGTTAAAACTTAATCAAAAAGCTATCTGCAATGGATAGCCACTGGCAGAAGAAAAAAAAATCAATTCTCTCCAAAGGGTGTCACTGGATATATCAACTACATTCCAGGCCATTCTCCATGCCCAGAGTAGTTGATGAACACAAATGACCTCAATAGTACTTTTGTGTATGCTTCATCTCATTTTGCTGTGTTTTGGTTTTGTTTTGTATTTGTTTTGTCTTACTTGTCTTTTGCTCATTTGTTTTGATTTTCATTTTTGTGGTGTTGTGGTATTTTTAAAAATGAGAGAAATTCTCTAGAAAAACAAAGTATTTATAATCAACTGGCAAAATGAAATTAAATTTCAGAATAGAGTAAAATGAAAGGGACAGACTTCCATACTAGAGACTCAGTGTTAACGTGATGAGGAAGTCAAAAACATCTATTCCACGGTCTACAGCTGTCATTTTCCTGCTTCCCCTTCTTCCTCCCTTTCTTTTTTTTTCTCCTGTTCCTACTTGTGTTTTTTTTTTCCCTCCGCCTCTCTCTTCTTTGTCTTCTCAGGCTTCTTCTTCTTTCCCTGTGCTGCTGAGTGAGCAGCTGAGTGGTGCCAGACATATGCTTTATGCTCTATGATTGCATTCACAACCAAGATTACCTTACTCTTGCCAGTTGTCACTCACACTATTTGTGTAATTAATAAATATAGAAGTAGCATATATTTAATCCTGATATATTATACAAGTTATATTTGATATTATAATAAAAACCCTATAACCCTAACTTAGAAACAGATATTTGGGGAAAGTTGAAATATCAGAGAGAGAGAGAAAAACAAACCATGGCTACTTCTTACCCAGAAAACTCCTCAGGCCTGTTCCCAAAAATCATCCAACCACAAGTATCTTCACCCTCAGCTGACAAGGGAAGTGGCAGGGGAAGCTGAACTCATCTCTTCAATCCCTCCACATAGCTATCTAACTTCCTGTTTCAGCATTCCTAGAACTAGGATTTAATGTGTGTACCACTACAACCTGGCTGTTAGGCCTTGAACTCACAGAGATTCAGATGAATCTCTGCCTCCTGAGTGCTGAAATTAAAGGCACCTTTCTTCCCCCACATTCATGGATTGGCTCTGTGGGTGACTCTGTCCTCTGATATTCCAGACTATTTTTATTAAATATATATTATATCTCTACATTGATGCAAATGTAAGCAAATATCAATGTGAAATGACACTATGACATCATCCTAGGAGAAAACACCCTATTATGTGCAAAGTGTTTATATCTAAGGAAAGTAACCCTTTCTTCAACAAGCCATCTGACTAGTGGTAAAATTATAAAAAGTACTTGTGGGGATGAGTGTTGAAAATAAAAAGAAATAATAAGAAATGGTTTTGTATGGAATTTATGATTTGATAAAAAGTGTTCATAATTTTGAATGGTTGGTGACATGTTCTTGCTTTAGTCCAAATGCAGTAGCTCTATATGCTACTCAATTTTATTAGACCATATCTAGACATTTTCTCTTTAAATAAAATACTTCCCAAGACTAGGTGCAAATTATAAATAAGGAGTGAGTTTTTTTGACATTTCATACTTATTTGTGGGAAAAGTCAGTTTTTCACATTGTTCATCTATGAAGACAAAGAACTCAAAGAAGCACTTTGAAATAAAAAGTGTAGGACAGTCAGCTTTTAGAAGCTGGGAGCCATGTTGTCTTTTATCTTGGAGTTTCTTCTATTTCTTAAAAAGATACCCATCATTAATGGAAACACTAAATAATTTTGATTTTAAGAAACAAGTGAATGTCATCCAGTGTTCTTTGTGTTACTAATGTGATATTATATAGACAACCTCACATATTAGAAAATCTGAACAATAAAGATACGTGTACAATATAAAATTGTAAAAAAAAAAATGGAGAGCATTTTATTTTTAAAAATGCCATCAATGATTCCCATCTAAATGAAATACACAGATTTAGAATCTACTCAGAATCTTCCCTTTACATTGAAATATTGTCATCCCTGGGTCTTGTGCCAGCATTTCATAACCTTAAAAGCTCCCCAAACAGAATCCTTCAACTCTAAAATTCTAACAATAAAATTCATCTAGTGTCAAACTTTAAATGTTACAAAGTGTTTCATAGTTGATGACTAAATGTATACCCCAAACTATTTTTTTCTATCACATAATGTTGACTTATATTGGCTATATGAACCAGAAGACAAATGTTCCTATTGCACCTTCCAAATCTTCCTCTAAATTCATCATTTACTTGTCATCTTAGTATTCAAATATATCATTTAATTTCATCTTTCTTTTTAACAGGAGTGGAAAGATGAAGATAGCAGATAGATAGAGGAACACATTTCAACTCTTACGGAAACTGTGAGGTTCCCCTCTCAATAAAAAAAAAATCAGGAAATTCTGAGAAACTAAAGAGAAATGAATACTCGTTGAAAGTAGAAATCAGCTTGGCAAATGACTAAGTGAGATCAGGTTGACACTGTGACATGAAAGTTAATTCTTGAGTGTAACAAGTGTTTTTACATTTCTTTCAGACATTCCTTTAATTTTCTAAAAGCTATCTTAGTGTTGAGCCAGTTTTCTCAAGTAACACATGATTAAAATAATAAAAAAATCAGAAATTTCTATACTTAAGTTTTTATACTTAAATTTTTACACTATATATGTACATATGTAGCATATACATATAAAATTTATTTATACACAGCATTAATTTATATAATTTAATTCATTAAAGATCCAGGAGATACATGCTGTAAATTTGGGAAAAGAGTTAATCAGTAGAAAGAATTTCAAAACAAGGTGATTCTGCCTTAAATAATAAGAAATTAAAGATAACAGGGAATAGACATTGTAAAAGATATAAAGTTGATAGCATGAAATGGTATGTGCAAGCATATAGCATACTGAGATATCTCAGAAACAATCATGGGTAAACAGAACTGGCTACCTGCTGTGCTGTAAGGAGCAGCAACGTTTTACTCAATAACTCATTCCCACCTTTTCACTCAATCATTACTTTCATGGAAAATGAGTTTTACTTCATCATAAGATTTACTCCTGGTAAACTGCTTTATATTCTCCAGGAAGACTCTTCTTACACTGCTCATGGCAAAAAGGAACAAAAAGATAAATATAGCCTACTCCATCCATAATTTTTACCTTTTGGAAGGCTGAGGCAGGAGGATGTCATCATATATTCAAGAACTTATGGGCTACATAGTGAGAGTAACCCAGAACTCCAAAATGAAATGAAATGATAACTTACTATTCTAAATAGACTTCTAAAAATGATACATTGATATTATATCCTTTCTCCTACATATCAATCCCTTTCATCATTGTCTTTTTTCCTAATTTATCTCCTTTTAAAAACAGAATTTGAGAAGCTGTTATGAACATCTGTATTCCAGATATATATCTTCTTTTTGAAGAAAATTGGGAGAATTGCTATTTCTCAATGCAAGAAATAGTAACTGGGAATGAAATTATGGCAAAAAGTAGAGAAAGCTTCAATAAAGAAAAATAACAAAAAATAACTGAGGAAAACTATACTTGCTGCTAGGGAGAGTGAAGGCCCAAGTCCACATGTGTATTGTGCCTTCCCTAGGTAGATGCCATCTTCACACTAATCTTTTACCTCATAGAATTAATCATCTTGAAAAAATTTACGTGATCTGTGTCACCTCACAAATTACTTTTCTATATGTTCAGTTCACTCACCAAACAGCCATGGGAGAGCACAGAGGTTAGAAAAAACCAGAAAAAAAATAACTCACAATTCTCAGTTATCTTGTAAGACTGGACCATAAGGATAATGTGACTGCAAACCTGGACACAGTCATATCTTCTCACTAGGGAAATTCTATACCACAGAGTATAAAGTGATGTCATGAGCAATGAAATTACACAAATTTCCACAGTCCTTGGCATTTTCTAAATTAGTGAAAAGAAATTTACTTCAAAGAAGTGCTTAGATTTGACCAATAACAACAAATGTGAGTCATGGCCCTTCCCCAATGGTCTTCACTAATCTATGAGTCATCTCCCCCTAGAAAGGAAAAGAGAAGTCCTGCCCCAGTTCTCTGACAATCAGCATGGTTTCTTTTGTATTCTCCCCTTTAGAAGTACATACCAACCACTTATTATTTCATTCCTGAACTGTGGGAAGAGTCTAGATTTTCTGTGTGTTTTTTCATTGTCAACCCATTAGTGCATCAAAACATGTAAGTCTTCCTGATAAAATCATAGCATGGTGAATCTGTCTAGTATTTTCCTAATAGTTCATTTAAGACAGATTTTCACCCTTCAATCTGTTATTTAAGTCCACATTCTCACTTTAATTGTTTACCCATGATTCGCTTCTCTCTAGTCCAGGATGATTTTTGTCTTTTCTCTAGCATTTTGCTCATTGCTCAATAATAGTATGCTCATGTTACATCTTTACCTAAGATTCTTGTCTCCATTTTTACAAACTCTGACTCTTCTATTTTAACTAGTCATTAGAAATCATGTTGATATTTTTATATTCTGAATTATATTTGTGGGAAAGACTGTGAACATGGCCTTGGCCTGGGCACTCAGTGGAGTAAGACTGACCTTAAGAACAGTCCAGTCCCTTTCTCCTTGAGTCCCAGATGATAAGAACATACTAAGGCTTCAAGTGGCTCTATTGCCTACCAGATAGGGCATAGTAAGATAGAAAAACTCCCATGGCTGGCTTTGCATAAAGCTGACAGATGTGCTGAAATGATGAAAAGAGGTCCTAGCTTATAGATTCAATCCACCTAAGAATTATCTCTGAGATCTCAGATGCAAGAGCCAACACATTCTCTTTTTGTTTAAGCAAGTCTAAGCTGAACTTTTCATCAAATGTTTCCACCAGTAATGGTTGATACAGGAACCCAATGCCAGCAATGCATGTTATGAGAAATGTGTGACTGAAGATAGAAAGGAGTCCATTACTTTTTTAACTATCCAAAGACTGTATGAAGTATAACTAAGTTATAAAAGCCAATTCAAATGATTTCTTGAATACCACCTAGGATGAGAAAAAATGAGTACTTTTTCTTGTTTTTGTCACCACATTGTATGATACACATTCAATAAAGTACCCAATAATTTGCTTGCAAGTAACAAACCAAATTCCCAGTATTATATCTCATACCATTCAAAATTTAGAAAGGAAAAGTAAATATAAACTACATAGGGAATTTAGTTTGAGTTCAGTGACTAGCAAATCAGTTCTGAATAGTGAACTAAAATTGTGTCTACTCAGAAGGTGGGCACTTAATGCATTAACATGGGAAACACACATTCTTAAAACCCTTTGCAGTAGACTAAACAACAGTGAACTAAGTTACATGGAGTTCAATGCCAGAGTTAACACCTGCTAAGATTTGGAAGGCACCCCAAATGTAAAAGGTACTTTCTTTAACAAAAAGGTTAGGAGTCTTACATGGTATGAGAAATAAAACATGTTTTAACATATATTAAAACAAGTTGGTAGTTCTTTTTGTCCTTGGAATTGTCAGGTAGAAGACAGACATTTTACTGTGAGTTCTGTTGCTGGAGGTGGTGCAATTAATCAGTGCATTACTCTCTGGGGCTGAGCAGGAATCCCTTTCTTGCACTTAGGACATTTTCTCTTTCTCCTTAAGAAACTGATGGCTCAAAATTAGGCTAATGTGATAATGCAATAAAATCTTTTCCTAAAATACTTTGTCACCTGGATCAAATCTAAATCAGAGGCAGTGTGCTCATAGTTTTGTAAATTAGAGGTAATAATAGTACTCTTCCTTTTTTATGACCTCCATTAGGCAGTCACTGGGACCATGCACTTAGGATATTTGTATTCTCTGGATATTATATCCAGGATGTGTACCTTTAGCATAGAAAAATCACACTTCAAAACCAGAAGGAACAAGTTTTCATTGTTCATTAGATTTGTATCATGCTTTCCGACATAACACATTTTGGTTGGGTTTTCTTAGATGACCATAACTATTGCACACATTCTATTTGATATTATAATAAAAACCCAGTGCCAGATATTGAAGAAAAGCTGAAATATGAGAGAAACAGGAAACAAACTACAGCAAATTCTTACCCAGGCAACTCTTCAGGCCTGTCTTCCTGAATTCTCTGACTCCCATCTCTCTGACTTCAGGCTAAAAGGGAAGTGTCAGGCAAAGCTGAACTGCTTCCTTCTCTCTCCCCACCCAGATATCTCACTTCCTGATTCAACTTTTCTAGAGGTAGGATTAAAGGTGTGTGCCACCACTGCCTCGCTATTAAGCCTGGAACTCAAGGAAAGCTAGAGGAATCTCTGCTTCTGAAAGATAAGATTAAAGGTGTGGGTTACCACTCCCTGAACTTCATTGCTTGGCCTTGTGTGTGGCTCTGACCTTTGATATTCTAGATTACTTTTATTAAATATACAGTATATCACCACACACAATTGTAGCAATGTGTCTACTAAAAGAGGCTACTAGCCACTGGAAACTGGTATTTAAACAAATGTACCTCAACAGAAAGATACTTGAGTTAATTTTATTTTTTATTAAGAAGAAATCTTGTTAAATTTATCCTAGTTTATCTAAATAAAGTGAGAAAGAAAAAAATCTGAGAAAACAGTAACAAAAACATAAATATAACTAATTCTTGTAGCAACTGCTATAGAGCTCAAGTAAATCATATTTTCAGTAAATATGCAACTGATTGTATGAGAGTTTCTTTGATTTTTAAGCTGTTTTTCAGAAACATTCCACTTACAAACAATACAAGATATTTACTAAAAGAGTCTCAGCAGAAGACACAGTAATTCTCCTACATGAGAGGTCATCTCTGTTCTATAATTACAAAAAAAGGAACCATAGTTTACTTTTCTGCTTAGAAAAAGTATTAAACTCAAAGGTATCGATGTTTAACTAAAGGCATAAAATTTCATAAACTACATATAACTCAGTGTTTTTAAGTGCTAAATATTTACAAAATGGGGTCACCTAAGTACCTTTCCAATAAAATAAAATAGAGTGACACTGTGAAAAAAATTAATGTGGAAAACAATAAAATACTTTTATATATTATGCTGGTTATATTTTTTGCAAACTTGATATAAGTTAGAGTCATGGGAGAAGAGTGTGTCAACTGAGGAATTGCCTCCTTCAGATTATCCTATAGGCAAATCTGTAGGACATTTTCCTGATTAATAATTTATGTGGGAGAGCCTGCTCTCTATTGGCTCCATCCCAGGGCAGGTGGTCCAGGGAAGGACAAGAAGAAAGGAGGCTGAGCACAAGGCAGAAGTCAGTAACCAGCTCTCCTACATGGTTCCTGCCTCTGTTCCTACACTTGAATTCCTTCTATTATCACCTCTAATTGGTAATTGGGATGTATAAGGATACTAACCTTTTCTTCTCCAAAGTTTTCTTTTATATGGCATTTCATAATATACATGTGCAATGTGTGTGTGTGTGTGTGTGTGTGTGTGTGTGTGTGTGCTCACACAAACAACATCTAAAGACTGCGTTTCTCTCTCCTACATATACATATAGTACTAAATTAAGGTCTATTTCTTTGTTGCCTGAATCCTAATTGATCATATAATTAATACCAGTAGCCAGATACTGTAAAAAAGCTGAAAGATCAGAGAGACAGAGGAAAAAGCCACAGCTAGTTCTCACCACTACTGAATTCTCAGGCCAAAAGGTATAGATCCTGCCTTCAAAAATCCTCAGACTGAATAGGGGAAATGCTGGCCAAAATAAAAGGGAGGCACAAAAGGTAAACTCCTGTCTCCTCAGGCCTTATATTCCTGTCTCTGGATTCCAGCAATATAACTTCCTGTTTCAATAGTTCCTAGTGCTGGGATTAAAGGCATGTGTTCCCAAGTAATGGGATTAATGTGTAATTCTTAGTTCTGGGATTAAAGGTATGTATCACCCCTGCTTGGCTTTAGGGCTAACTCAGAGTCTCCTTCCTCTAATCTTCAGGCAATCTTTATTTCCTACACAATATATCACCACATGTCTTAGCACAATTTTTTAATGTATAATTCTTTAAAAAAATTAAATTGACTAGTGTAATCTACACTTTCTTCTTTTGAATTTTTGTATTCAAAAATTCAAACTATGTAGTAGGGTCTCACTACATAGTTCTCCCTGACCTGAAACTTGTTCATTAGACCATAATAATAACTTCAATTTCATAGAGATCTGCCTGCCTCTTCATCTCAAGTTCTGGGGTTAAAAACTCACATGTTTTGTAAAGAAGTTAAAAGACGAATTGGGATATGGCTCAGTGACTGAAGTGCTGCCCAAGGGTGATGATAAGTTCTGAATCCCAGCATCCATGCAGGAAGCTAAACATGGCAATATGTGCCTATCACTCAACACTGGTGTAGTAGAGACAGATGAATTCCTGAACATAAGCAGCTAGACAATCTAGCCAATCAGTGGGGTATAGATTCAGTGAGAGAGCCTGTATCAAGAATATAAGGGAGAGAGCCTGGTGAAAGATGCCTGACATTGATGTCTGATATCTGCATGAACACACACTGACATGTATACACACAGTAGAAGAAGCATTAGGGATGCAAAATCAAGAAGAGAGACCAATGGAACTTATACATAACAAATCCAAAAAGAGGAAGTTTTTGATGCAAACAAATGGATAAATAAGAGGGGACAGAAAGGAATGGAGGTGCATTGTAGGGGGAAACAAGAATACTGTATTATGAAATACATGTATGATAATGTTACAGTGAAGTCCATTTGATTGTATATGCACCAACAATTAAAAGAGAAAAAGCTAAGAGAAGCTTCTGCATCCATGCATTCTCTTGCCAAGTGTAGTTGATTGAAGGTACTAGAAGGTTAATGACAGACAAGACTAAAGTCCTTTACTCCTGGAATTTGTAGTAGAAATGGATCATAACAACAGTAGTAAAGCTCCCAAAACTGAAGAATCATGGCATCACAATGGGTTACCACCACTGGTGATCTTGATTGCACCTGTTTTATTCACTAGATATGGTCAGAAATAAATGTTCAACAGTATGTAGTTGTATACAGTAACAACTTACAGAAGACCTTGAAAACAAGTGTCTACCAATATCCATCTACTATCATTGAGACTCATAAATAAATTCTAGATAGAGGCTTTGGCTCTGGCCTCTTTCTTAAGTAATCCTACAAAGTCCTCCTTGTTTGAGTTGTTGGTATTTTTGAGAAAAAGTGACAACAGGAAGATGTACATCTCTGTCTATGGCGCTTTTAGCCACTAAGTAAAATGGTCATGTCTACAGACAAACTCATTTATCAACCAACATTCCAAGTATCCTTTTCTTTTGTTGACACTTTGTGGCCTGTTCCCACAGACAGTTCCCAGGAATCTGCTGGCTATCTCTATGCCAAGCATGCCCACATATGCTCCCATTCTCAGCTTGAAACTTAAAGTTATATACTTTGTTGCCATGAGTTATTCACAGCCAAACATGTGTTCACTAACTTGCCTTTTTTGAGATACGACCTTAAATTGGTCATGCTCACAAATGAATATACATGTTGACTGAGCATGCTCATGAATGTATGCACCTTAAAGTGTTTTCCTCTGTGAATATGTGTGGTTCCTCAAAGAGAATCCCCTCAATGCACTAGTTCAAGCAAGGCATTGCTTTTAAATAACAGATATGCTACCCATAAGAGCTCTTTTCCAATTCTTGTATTTCTGGGTCAAACAACTTTTGGTTTCACTCTAACCAAAAATGAAAACTCAGCCTCTCTCATTGAACTTTTATCATTTTGGTTGACTGGTAAATAGTATAAACCAAGAACAAAGAAATCTTAATCCCAAACCCTATTGTCAGTCAGGAAAAATAATCTGCTCTCTTCACTCTGTTCTATGATATTGTAATGAATTTATATGTAACTATGTAGGTTCATAGAAGGCAATAAAGATGCATGGTATAATATCATCAATTTAGCTTGCTGTTTTGGAGGAAGGACCCAAGGCCTAACACACATTGAGTGTACACCCCCTTCTCTGGGCAGTGTCCCCAGTTAATCCACATCTATGTTTCAAAGTCCAGTATATTTTTAAAATATAATTCAGGGTAGAAGGCTGGAATATATATTATTGACATATTTAAAATATTTACTTTATTTGTGTGTAACACTTTGAGTGCACTCACATAACTCACTTGTAATAAAAGGCCAAAGTAAAAGCTTTGATGGCCTTTTGTTCCTTTGACCTTTTCTTTTTTTTTTTTTAAGTTCAATTCAGAGCAAATGTCTAGGGCACAGGAATGCTTGCACATGAATATTTATGGACACTATCCTCAGTTTAGTTGTATGAGAGGTGCCCCAAGATGCTATTCATATTGTTACTTCTTACAACCATTCTCAATAAACTAAGGAATATTCTGTTTTGTCCTTTTTAAGAAGCCCCTAAATATTCTCATATTCTTTAGGATACTGAGAATAGAGATTGGCAATTCTTTTACACAAAGGTTTTAATCCAGTGGACAGAGATAGTCTAGACAATTTGATTTTAACATTTTTTTAATTAATTAATGAGAAGACAGGTTGACCTAAGTCTATGGTTAATTTTATTTTATTGTTTTGACCTATTTTTTCTCAAGTGTACATATTTTATAATATAACCTAGAAATTAAAATGTGATTAACTTTTATTTGCTTTAAATTCTTTTTTCTTGTCAAAATATTTCAACTTTTAGTAGTCTCAAATCATGTTATTTTATTTCTCAATGATAATATATGTAAATAATTTGCTTAATTGGTTCTGTATTATAATTTCAAAAATCAGAAGGTGATATTTATTTGCTGTATACCATGTTAAGTAAAAGATGACAAGTTAAAAATGTTGAGATTAATAAAATTCTGCAAACTCTTTGACTCCATATTTATCGATGATTTTAGAAAATTTCCTAAGGATCTAAATGAATGAAGAGAATTCCAACAGACTTCTACAATAAAGGTAAAAGAAGTTTTAGACTGTGTATATAAATTTTAAAAGTCTATATACAAAGTTGAGACAGTGGTTTACCAACATTTGATAGGAATTCTAAGGGGAGGGATTTAAGGCATACTACATGAGAATAATTCCAGTTCTGAAAGAAATTATAAGATAAGTAATTACAAAAGGATCTTCTTTTCTAATTTTATAGCATTATCAATTGCAAATTGACATTATATAATGACTTACATTTAATCGTGATATCTTAGTTATTTTTCCTTTTCTGTGATAAAATATCTTACAAGAGCAACTGAAGGGAAAAAGTTCATTTTTGATGACAGTTCAAGAGTACAGTCTATCACTGTGGAGAAATCACAGCAGTGGCAGCCTGAGGCAGCTGATTGTACACCATCCTTTCAAGAACCAGAAAACCACAAATATATGTGTATAGTGGGTATTAATCACTACCAACTGATTATATAAAAGATTAAAATTTATTAAGGGGTTTATATGAAACACTCACTGATACAAGAGATTGAATTTTAGGGAAATTTCTAAGAAGTTGGACTGATCCACGCAGCAGCGGTGGGTTTGGTCCTCTCTCCAATAGCTAGGGGAGCAAACAGGAAGGAGAGACGATGTGTGCCAGTCTCCACTGGTCTGTCCACACCTGTACATGGGTCTTCAAGGCTTAAAGGCCACACCATTAGGTCAAGGCGAATAATGCCTGATTTCTACTATAACTCTTCCTTTTATCTAGATAAAACGTTTTACAATTAAATATAAAACTATATATAATAGAAATAATTATAAGGTGATGTGTAGAAGAGGAAAAAGGCAAATAACATAAACAAGGTTAAACTATAACTAACAAACAATGAACATAAAATATATATTAAATTTTTAGATATTGGTAAGTGGTAATATATAAAAATTATCTTAAAGCTGTTTATCTTGAAGAATATGAGTCTAGTATTTAAATGTTCTTAGCTAGGATATGACATGGTCATAACTTTCACTATCTAATCTTTAACTTCATTAAAGACTTGAGAAGGAAAATATATTGTTTGAGTAAGCTGGAAGTATGAGTGAGTGACTTTTAAAATTTAGTAGGAGTAGACAGGGATAGCTGTCTGGACAGTCACTTATATTTTTTCTTATAAAGTAAGAGCATCTATTATTTTTTGGCTATAGGCTTAGGTTATCTGACAGGCCTTTTTAAAAGCAGGGTATTTTGAGAAACTGTCTTGTCTTGGCAGGGTTTAGTAGTTTTTTATTTTGTTTGTCTAGATTGAACTGCATATTTATTGTCAATAGTCAAACCAGATGAATTTTTTTGTCCAATAGGACATTATCTGCCAAGGAAGACAAACTTTATGGGGAGTGTCTTTGTTGTCTAATGCTGTTTCATAAAAGGAACAGTGTTGCTAGGAGTAACTGTGTCTCTTATAGCAAGATTTTGAATAATAAAACATTTAAATGTCACATTTTTTATGTTTATGAAGTGTTTGAAGACTTTTGTCTATTTGACATATCTTATTATATATTTGAGAAACCTAAACAACATGACTAGTATATGGCAAACATAGGTAACTATGATCTGTAATTTTTAAAGTTTACATTGTAAAAGTAGACAATTTATAAATGACTATATAGTTTTAGGATAATGACTTTAAGTATGACAATCATATAACTATTAAGCAAAGGTAAATGTGTAGTGTAAAATAATAACAGTATTATATATTATTATGTAAGATATCTTAAGCAGAGGTTTTATATATATATTTAAATATACATATTTTAAACAAAGGTAGAAGCATATGAAAAATGTGACAATTATACATTTAACTTTGTAGTGATATATAAATTATTTTTTACACTTGCATTAATATATAATAATCTACATTAGTGTTAATTGTTTATGGCTTTTATTTGGCTAATAATTGCTTATAAGTAGATATAATTATATTTGTTGTATTTATTTACTTTTTAAAAAAGATTTTTAGTTTATATTGTTTAATTTTAACTTGAATATATAACTCATAAATACCTTAGTAGAATGATAATTATAACTCTTAGTAGACAAAACTTATTGGAAGAAGGGTGTAGTTTTTTATAGAGTTGCTTTTATTGACTTGTGGACAACAGTGTCTTTGTGGGGTCTTGTAAAAACTAAAACAGTGGTTAGGTTTTAAAGGACTGACTATATTTATAACTAGTTTTAGAGTATTAGGTAAGGCCATCCGGAATTTTTGTTACAGATGTGATATGATTGATAATTATAGTGAGTTATCTTGTAATTGTCTTGAACAGTTTGTATTTTAAAATTAGTCATTTAGTGGTGCACACTAGTTTAAAAAATATTATAGACTAGGTAGAATCATTGTGAGAAGGCCCTATCTTGTTTTTGGTGCCAGGTATAGTAGATATTAATCACTAACAGCTGATTATATAAAAGATTAATTCTTATTAAGGGGTTTACATGAAACACTCACTGATATAAGAGATCGAACTGTAGAGCAATTCCTGGAAAGTTGGACTGGTACACGTGGCAGTGGTAGGGGGTTCTAGTTCTCTCTCCAAGTTCTTAAGGGAACAAACAGGAAGGAAAGAAATTTTGCCTTGGTCTTAGACTAGCCTGGCTACAACCTGTACATGGGTCCTTAAGACCATACCTCTAGGTCAAGGTGAATAATGCCTCATTTCAACTCCACAGTGTTCATCTCACTTTCTCCATTTTGTACAGTCCAGGATCCTTGCCCAGGAAATGGTGCCACGAATGACAGGTCTTTCCATGTCACTTATCTAATCTAAAACATCCCCACAGTATATCCAGACTCCAGTCTCCCAGGTGTCACCAGCTTTACTCAATTTATCCAGGGAGATTAACAGGGTTGGAGAGATGGCTCAATGGTTAAGAGCACTGACTGTTCTTCCAGAAGACCTGAGTTCGATTCTCAGCATCCACATGACAGCTAACAACTGTCTGTAATTCCAAGATCCGACACCCTTACACAGTTATACATTCAGGCAAAACACCAATTCACATAAAATAAAAATCAATATATATTAAAAAACTATTCCAAGATATAAGTAAAATTTATTAATTTTAATTTAATTTCTAAGTATCTAGAAAAATATCACTCCATTGAATAAATTAACTCTTTAGTTGCTTACTAAAACTAATTGTTAACATGTGGAGAAATGACCTCTGGCGGTACTATTACTATTCCAGAAAGGAGTTGCCCTCCATTCCCTGGTAATTCTGAAGCCAGGACAGTTAGGGAAACATCAAAATGAAATATTTGCATTTCTTGGAAAATGTATACCTTATATAGTAATCATTTAAGATCTCCAGTGGCACCCTTAAGTACAAGCATTGAATGAAGATCTTACTTAATTTGTGCAAGTTCTTTTCCAACAATGAAATAAAAGAAATGCTTTTAAAATAGCCCCTTTATTTCTGTTTGCTCATTTCCTTGAGATACAGTCTTACTGTGAAGCCTAGGCTAGGCTTAAATTGCTTTTAACCTAGTCTGGCCTTGAACTTGCAATCTTCTTGCCCCACCCTCCTAGGTGCTAAATTTATAAGTCTGCACCAAAAACAGCTCCTGGTTATTTGAATATACAGTATACTAGAAATTCTTTGAAGTACCTTAGAGCTCTGTTGTCCTGTGTCCAGATGTTTCCAATTGTACCACTGTGTGGTTCAGTGTCAGTGAACTGGAAACATTTTCCGTCCAGATGCTGTAATTGCACACAGACACCATCATTGGCTATTAACACTGATGACTGAAGAAAGGAATGACTTTTCTGAGTGAAGGTCAATTTTAAATTGTTTTTATCTCCTTTCATTTTTGTCTCATATCATTTTATTCTGTAGTATTTTATGACAAGAAAATGAAACAAAAGGAAAAGGAAGTTTACACACATTTTATTTTAAGTTACGGTTTATATGAGCATCAAACACGAGTGTTTTATTTAATTCTTTGGGTTGATACCTTTCTGGTTTCCTGAAATATAATACCCATTAATCCCTGTTTGCAGACACCTTGAAATATTTATTGAATAATACAATACAGATTCTAAAACATAATCTTCTTTTATGAATACTGGCACAAGTTCACCAAGCTCTGTGGAAGATTTAAGAAGAATGGGAGGGCAAGATCAGACACTGTTTACATCTCACCTCCAGCAAGATATAACTTTACTCTTGGCTGACCTTTAAGCAAAAGCAATGGTTATGTAACCACGTAAGCTAAAAACTAAACAGGAAAAGACAAGCCAGGGGTCACAGAGCTGGGAATGAACTACAAACTTACTCTATTTGTTAAACTTAGATTTTTATCATGTTGCTCAAAGAAACACTAGAGTTTCCCAAATGAAAAATGTGACTGATATTTTATCTTTGCTATCTGAATGTATACATAAATATTTCAGCATTTAAGAGAAGCTATTGGGAAGTCTACAATAAAAGTCATTGCAGTATCTTGCAATATTAACAGTATTCATTATTGACAAAGTCAAATTTTGGAATGAACTGCATTCTGCCATTGAATAAATGCCCATGAGTATTGTTCCTGAAATATATCATCTGCAGTTGTTCTGAAAGCAAATAGATTTATCTTTGGAAAATTTTAAGCACAACATTTATCATTTGTAGCATATAAATCAAATTATAATGGCTGCATGATTTTTTTCTATTGGAAAAATTCTTTCTGAGAAAAAAACAACAAAATAAATTAAGTGGTAGCATGTGGAAAGAGTCTCATATTGAACAATTTTCATTTAGTAGTACATAAAATGTTATTAGCAAATTAAAGGATTTTTATGAGTGTCCTTGAGGAGTATAGGGTTGATTTTTTTTTTTTTTTTTTTTTTTACAGAATTGAGTTATCACTTAGTTTATTTTTATTATCATATGTAGTAAAGTCATTGGGATAATTATATACATTTTGAATATAATTTAAACAATAGAGCTATAACATAAATTGCATGAATAAAAAGGCTTAGTATGAGAGACAAATGTCACTGAAATTGTGCTGTGAGTTCACAGATCAACAGGACACAGATTGCTTCAATCTAGTAGAAAACAGATCCAGTGAGCAGACAAAAATGAACAATGAAACAATGAACAATGAAAAAGATATCCAATGAACAGTCAAAATACTAATATGCAAGTAGCAAAATAGACTAGGCTGTGTACCTAGAAGCAAAATACCCTGGGGTTTGGCAAATGAAGAAGCCTTCACACAGGACCTCTTCTCTAAAAGGTTTTCACAATGAGACAAAGAAGCCTACAAGATAAAGTCTCCTGACATGACTTGAACATTGGGTTTGAGAAGGTGAAAGGTGAAACTGAAAGAGAACTAAGCTATAAAGGAGCCCAGAAAAAATGCTGAGGAGTTCAAAACAGAAAGAATAAAAATTAACAGCTCAATGACAAGGGCACCAAGAGTTCTAGATAGAGTCAATGGTTGTCACATGACCAACAAGATCATATTGGTGGTTTGGAATAGCCTGTGTGGTTGGTTGCATTTGGAGAACAAACCAGATAAGAAAAGTATGGATTCTGGAAAAGGAATCAGAGTTTGGATCTCATGGCATTGTTCTAATGAGAAACTACACTTATATTGGAGAAATGGGGGAGGGGGACACAAAGATTTAAAAACCATTCCCATGATATCTAACTAAAGGTGATCTGTGAAGTACAAGGTGGTTCTGGAATTCACTGCTATATGACCTTGTAAAGAGGACCAATTGTGGGAATATTAAAAGGGTAAGAATAATGCTAGACATATTACTTACATCTTGGAAAGCCTATATATAGATGTTAAATAAATATTCTCCTCTCTTCATCTCCCCACCTCCCCAGGCATGTGCACATGATGAAGCCAAAGGGTTATGCTGTGCCCTACTCTATACTCTGCTTTCTTCCTTTGAGACAGGGTCCCACCATCCCTGTTGCTTCCACACAGTGCTGAGATTCAAGTACAAGTGTAGCCTTCCTTTGCCTTTTGCATGGGAGTCGGATCTGGATTCTGGGTTTCATGCTTGCATAAGATCTCTTACTCAATCATCTCTTTTGTCTCTAGACAAGCAATTTTATACATAGAAAATATGAGCAGATATTATGGAATTTGGTATATACTTGTGAAATATGTAGTTGTCATTTGTTTTAAATATACATGTGCACCATAGTGAGCACTATTGTCTACATGTTACAACTTATGATATGTTTTAGTTTGCTTTCTAATATTTTGATAAACACAATGAGCAAAGCATCCTGAGAAGGAAAAGGTTTATCTCAGTGTGGTGATATATTTTATATTTAATAAAATCAGTCTGGAATATAACAGAACAGATCTACCCACAGTCAATCCAGGAGTGTCAGAGAGTGGTATTTCACACCTTTAATCCCAGCATGGAAAGACTGAGTGGTGACCTATATCTTTAATCTCATAACTCCAGAGACAGAGATCTTTCTGTGTTTCTGTGAGTTCAAGGCCTAACTACCAAATAGTAATAGCTCTCAGTTACTGCTCTGGGGCCAGGCCTGCCTGCTGCCCTTTGTCCACCGTGATAATCAAGGACACCCTCCAATTATTTATTTTATATGTTTCTTTGGTCATGGTGTCACTCAACAGCAATAGAAAAGCTCCATTAGCAGACCTTGGTGGAGTCTGAATACTATTTCTGGAGAGGAGTTATAAAAATTAGTATGATAAATTTCTAAGAAAGGAATATTAGATTAGACTGAGGATATAAAATGTAATGGGGCCAGTTCCAAACACTGCCTTTTATTAAAGAACTCAGAAGCAGCCAGTAACTGAAAGAACACAAAGTAGTTAGTGTTTCTTTGGGTTTTTTTTTTTTTTGTTGTTGTTATTTTCTTCGTTTATTTGTGGAATTGGTGAGCTTCATAAGATTGTGATTTTTTTTTTATTTTACAGTATTGCAAGGTGATTTGTATTAAGAATCAGCTATGACTACTTCCTGTGGAGGAAAGATCCATAAATTACAGCTCAGGTTGTCAGTTATGTAGTTTAAAAATTCTTTGGCAGACAGGATTAAAGTATGAGAATTGATCCTGCACTCCAGCTGAGGGGTCTGTGAAATTATAAAGATAATATGTTCAGTACAACATCTCCTGCTGCCTAATTAAAGGTACTGGGTAGGAGGTCAGAGAAGGAGAAGGCAGTTGGATGGCACTATTTGAAATATTTTAAATAAATGTTTTGTAAGAGACTAAATTATTATGTTAAAGAAAGATTTTTTGTCTAAGGAGAATCATTATGTCATTTAATTTATGAGTGAGAGCATTTGTAGAGTCTTGGGGCTTCTCTAGTCCATCCAGGGTTCAGAAAAACATTATTCTTTGTAGTGTAAATGTTTAATAATTTCCTAATAATTTCAATGATCTGTAAGAAGAATCCATTATTTCATTCTTCTAATTTCTTCAGAAAATCTAGACTCTACTATGTAGAGAAACATGCTTATATTTTTCTGTGAGAATTCTTGACACTCTTGGGTATATATCATGGGTATGTTTGCTACTCAAGAATAATCTTTATGAACTTAGATTCTAAGAGCAATAACAACAACTGCATGGCATAAATCAAAACAACATGAGGTATCTTTGTTTTACAAGTTAGATGTCCAGAATTAAGAGCAATAGTGTTGAAAAACCATAGTTTTGTTCCACACAGATTCTGATACTCACAAAGACTCATACAGAATAAAAATAATCTCAAGCTTGTAGGAAAGATTAAGTAAACATGGACGAAAGGAAGAGGGAACTGAAAATAAATGAAATGACAGCAAATGGACAAGAGAGTGTTTGCTGCTAAAGATGTATTCTTTTTTTAAGTATTTATTTATTTGTTATGTATACAGTGTACAGAAGAGGGCACCAGATCTCATTATAGATGGTTGTGAGCCACCATGTGGTTGCTGGGAATTGAGCTCAGGTCCTCTGGAAGAACAGTCAGTGCTCTTAACCTCTGAGCCATCTCTCCAGCCCCTAAAGATGTGTTCTTAATGTTTTCCAAGTTCGGAACACTGGTAAAAATATTTCATTATAAAGCTGATGGCATCCATGAAGAAAAAGTGAGGTCCTAGTACAAAAATCTGTCAAGTTGATTCATAACTTGTGAGGAAGAAAGAGGCTACTTTAAAAAGGGATGGATAGAGAACCCAGATCATTCACTGGGGACAGAGGGAGTAGTTCCTCACTGTGTCTGAGGATGCCCTCATCTTTACAACAATGTCTATATAGTAAGGGAAATTTTGGGAGTAGGGGAGAATTAAGTTTTAAACCACTAATGTTATTTCTAGCTTATACAATAAAGAGTCCCAAACTTACTACTTTTGTTTCATTCTGAAAAATACCAGTACAATGTGCAACTCTCTTTTTAATTTTTAAAATTTTATTTAAATAAATTTTCCATATCAACCCCAGTTTCTCCCCCTTTCTCTCCGCTAGTTATCACTGCTCCCCATCCATTGCTCTTCAGTCTCAGTTCAAAAAGGAGCAGACCTACCTCGGAGAGGCTTGAACAATGCATGGCACATCAAGTTGAGGCAAGACTGAGCACCTTCCATGCATCATGGCTGGGTGAGGTAATCTATCATGATCCACAGGTTCCCAGAAGCCAGTTAAACAACTAGGCCCTTTGCATGTGTGTGATAGTTGTATAGCTTGATCTTATTGTAAGGCTCCTAGCAGTGAGATGGGATACTTCCCTGGTGTTTAGCATTTTTTTTTAAAAAAAATTAACTAATATAACATTATTTCCCTCTTCTTTATCAACCTCCCTCCCCCTCCCATGATATTCTGCTCCCTACATTTATAGCCTCCTCTTCTTTAAGAATTGTCATTATATAGAGATTTAAATGAATAAGTATAGGTCCATCCTGGGGCTCCTTGGAGTCTGAGCCAGAGTTCTAACCAGAATTTCAGATGAGTACACGGGGTTAACTCTCTTCAGAGGGCCTTTATCTTGAAGTTTGTGGTAATGAACACCGAGACTGACAAGTGCACAATATATGGAGGTTGACTTTGGAGCACTGAGTTCTAAACTGGATGTCTTTATCACACCTCTCCCATCAAAGTGAGGGTCCTCAAAGTGAGGGTCTACATGGAAAAGGAGGTAGAGGTGCTAGATGACTACAAGAAACAAATTCATCTAGACATAACTATAATGGAAATCAAGCACATAAAAACTCAGAAACCATGAAGGCATGTTCAAACCCTGCAAAAGTTCCAGTCAGACAAAATGTCAGCTCTGAGAAGGAAACATAGACACAAAGTCAAGAGGCTAATGCACCTGATGGCTTCTGGGATAGTGTTTTCCTTTTCTATTGCCATGACAAAACACCATGAACAAGACAAGTTATAAAACAAAGTATTTATTGTGGCCTCACAGTTCCAGAGGATTAGTCCATGGCCATCATGGTAGGGAAAATGGAGGTAGACAGGCAGAAATAGTGCTGGAGCAGCAGCTAAGAGCTACATATGGATCCTCAAGATTCAGGGAGGGTGAGACTAGGTCTGGCATGGACATTTTAACTTTAACACCCACACCCTGTGACACACCTCCTTTAACAAGGCAACAGCTCCCAGTTCTTCCTAGGAAATTTCTCTAACTGGGAACAAAACATCAAATATATGAGCCTATGAGGTTATTTTTATTGAAACCCGCACAGAGAGGAAAACTGCCTTTTCCTCCGTGGAGCGACACTTGATCTATCATTGTACTCTAGATAAGGCTTCATGTTTAAGATTAGCTGGCCAATGCAAAACAGATTCTGTAGTTTTGAGTTTTGTTTAGTTACTGTTTTTAAGACAGAGAAAAGACCCTATATTGGAGGAGTGGTGGGCAGTATCTGAGAGCAGTTGTGAAAGGGAAAGTATTTTGATGAAAATATAGTGTATAAAATTCTCAAGAAGAAATAGAAACATAAGAGAGCAGCAACAGAAAACCCCAAATACAGTATGCTGAATCTGTTCAGTGATGCCTGTATGTATATATTTCTATATACACTTGGTGCTGGATAACCAATTAGGGGGAAAATCCCTGGAGAATAGTAATTTTTCCTATCCCAAGTGTTGTTAACTGCTTATAGGTCTTCATCTAGGAATGGAACTCTATGAGTTTTCTTCCATTTGGATTGGGATATTAACTATTGGAGTTGTTTAAATCTTGTTAAAGCAGCCATGTTGTTGTGATTTCATACGGGTAGCTTCCTTGTCATAGCTAGAATTTCATAGCAGATTCTCTGGTCCTCTGGCTCTTACAATCTATTGGCCCCATCTTCTGTTATGGATTTGGGTGTAGAAGTTGGATCTTACATGTATCAACTGGGACTGGATACCTCTCAGTCATTGTTCTTTGTATTTTGATGTAGTAGGACTATGTCCCTCCTACTGGCTTAATAAAAAGCTGATTGGTCAGAAAGCAGACAGGAAGTGTGGGTGGGGCTACCAGACTAAAAAAGCTTTGGGAACAGAAAGAGCAGGAGAGATGCCAGAGAGAGACATCAGTAGAAATACCAGCAGACACAGAGGAAAGAAGACAACCATGCTGCTCTGAGAAAATATACCAAGCCACATGGCTAAACAGATTAATGGAAATTGTTGAGCTAAGATGATAAAGCTAGCTAGCAATATGTCTGAGTCATAGGTCAATCAGCATAAAATTACTATAAACTTTTGTGTGATATTGGGGCTGCGAGTAGGTCTAAACTTCAGGACTAGGTGGGAAAAGCCTGGCTAGAAACTTAATATCATTTGACTTGCTGTAGATTTCTGTAACAGACTCCTTCTGCTGCAAAAGACACTTCTTTGGTGAGGGGCAAGGTCTCTACTCATCTGTGGGCATAGGGTAGTACTTAGATCAATGTTAGGAAGAATATTAGTTTGGGAAAGTGGTGGTAATAGATTCTCTAAAATCTACTACTTTACTAGCCACATGGACTTAGCTAGGTTTCTATTACCAACCATGATTCCTCTCATGTCAAGTAGGCCTTGAGTCAAGTTAGACAGCTCTTGATTACCCAAACAATAAAAGTGCCACCTTTCTATCTTTAGAGATATGTTGCCAGGTTGAGGCTGGTTGTTGCTGTGGTTTATGTGTGTCACAGGTGGATTTGGATACTGATTGCTTCCCTTGGCAGCCTATATATCTCCTGTTGCTGTGAAAAACCTTCTAGGAGGAGGCTTTCTGCTTAGTTTCAGTTTAAATCCGGAATCTTATGTCCAAAGTACATGGACACTTCATCAACAGGGACTTACCTTGAACTTCAGAAACAAATTAACGGCAATAGCAATCGCTTTACATTATTTAAGAGTCCTTGGAATCTCTGGCCTCTGACTCAAAAAGAGGTGTTTTGTTTTGGTTTTGGTTTTGTTTAACCTGGTGTTGGAGTTTTTGTTAGATAGACATGGCTTGTAAGTGGCATAATTTTATATATATATATATATATATATATATAAAATTTGGGAGAAATATAAAATAATATGATTACTTAAGGCTTTTCAGAGACCCTTATTGTTATTTACACCCATTCACTGTCATTCTGTATTTTCCTGCTTTCCCCTCTTTGATTCAAGCTTTCTTACTGTTTTACTCATTTTCCCTTTTGTTGTATGAGGTTTATGGCCCATCTAGCTGGTGGTCCAGACCCACAGACCCACAGTTCCACAGTCTTGCAGTCCCACACAGATGCTCATAGTAACTTTATGCTGATTGACCTAGGGCCAAGGTATATAATTTGCTAACTCATTACTCTAACCCATGATTCTTACCTTGTTCGGCCATGCAGCTTGATAACTTTTCTCAGCAGCATTTCAACTTTCCTCTGCATCTGCTGTTATCTCTCTGACATCTCTGCCCTGCTCTTCCTGTTTCAGAATTTTCTTAGTCTGGGAGCCCCGCCCACACTTCTTGACTGTCTTTGGCCAATCAGCGTTTTTTATTAAACTAGTAGGCGGGACAATTACTTACAATATAACAGAACATAGTCCCACTACACCCTTTACAACACCTTTTCCTGCTCTTTTCCTTTCCACTGTACTACAAAATGGTCCCTTTGTACTTCCCTTGTATCTGTGGTTGCTCTAGGATATATACTTATATCTGAAGTCAGTTCATAAGTTAACACACGGGGAGAAGGTTAAAAGCCTCTGAGATTCAGTTACATATGGATGAGTTTGCCTGAGTTTTACAAAAATTTGAAACAAGATTTTACTAAAGATCATCCTAGATGACCTTACTGTAAACTAATCCAGAAAGCTTATTTTTGTGAAGAATCAGTGAAATATTGACTATAAACAGTTTTTTCTGCAGCATCTGAAATACTATTTTTATATATTATACATAATAATTTAAAAATGTTTTAAAGAAGTACTTCAAATATTTGAAAGACATTTATAGTGGCATCAAATGATAATTTATCTTGATGTGACTTTGAGAAATCTTAAGTGAATAGAGACTGATTGAAATACACGTTAACTGTGATTGATTATACCTACAATTATTTATTTGAATTTCAGGAATAAAAACCTTAGTCTACTTATTTTATGCATGTTTTGTGTAACTTTAAATTAGTACTTAGGAAGCAGATAATATTTGTCTATATTTAAGCATGAAGTAATATTAGTGATTGCAAATTTGTCCAAAGAAATGGAAGAAAACTAAAAGAAATAATTGCAAATTTGTCAAAAGATATGGGAGAAAAACAAAAAAGAAGCTCTTGGGGAAGGGAAAATATTCAGAAAAGAAAATGTGCCACATAAAAAGATGAAGTCCTTTAAAAATGGTGCCCTTTGCTAATATCAGGTATAGCATTTATTTACATATATATTTTATATAAATATGTGTATATTTATATATAATTTCTGTGTGTGATTTGTGTAAACTATGTTTGATACTTGGAACAAGTTTTCAGGTAATTTGCAGAGTAGCCCAATCTCAATTGTATATCACACCTGTGTGCCTGCTGCCCATCATATTGAGATCCATGTACCACAGGGCATTTATTTCAGAGCCATCAATTGTTACCACACAATTTAGAAGCTGTAGTGTGAGCATTCACAGCTACAAATGGTCAATGTTTTTCAATATGTACATTTTAGGGGAGTGACCTCTTTTGATGGTAAATAAGAAAACAATTTTTAAAAATGAAAATTAGTATTTTAAAAAAGTCACAGCTCATTATTAGATTGAGTATTTTTTGCTTTGTTCATTTGTTGATCTGTGGTCATTATAAGCAAGGAGACCAGAAGAAATTGTTCTCTATTCCTGGTTTGTGAAAATCCAAAGACAACAAATTAACGTTCTGAGAAGTAAAAAACAATTAAAAAAAATCGAAAAGCATTTACCTTAGACTCTTAGGCCAAATGAATTTCAATAGTTTTCCTTTTCTTTCTTTCTTTTTAATGTAATGATAGAGCCTAAAGGTGGATCCAAACCTTTCTGATTGCTCCTAAAATTCAGTACTCCCGTCTCATTTCCTCTGATAAGTAGCAGGAAGCCTGTTGTAATCTCCCTCCTTGTTCTCATACCCAAGGAACCACAAAGCTCTTTTCCCCTACCTGCCCTCCCTCAACTTATTCCATTACCCCAGCCTCCAACACCAGTAGACATTCAGTGAGAACACATCAGCAAAAGAGGCAAAGAGGTAAGCTAACTGAAGATCCTAACTACTTCCTTCTCCCCTCCAAATCCAATACCCCCTCTAGTCTCTCTGCCCTCCAAGATGTAATATCCCAAACTCCTCCCCAGGAGGAACAGTCCTAGGGTTAGCAGGTAATGTCTAGTGGGGTTGTGGTCTGAGACAAAGCAAGAGTTGGGGAAGAAAGGTTAGAAGAGGAATATTTGTGGGACCCAGAGGCGATGGAATAGCAGGGAAGGCTGCCTTGGGTATTTTACTGCAAAGCTGGAGCTGAGCCTGGGGTATCAATCTGGGGAAACAGAGGCAGAAGGAAGGTCTGAGGGAAACCTACTTGGTTTTCTGGCAGCAGTGACCTGTGGTTAGTAGGGGCTGAGGAGGTGCCTGTTGGTGGGGGCTAGAATAGAGTGAGCAAGTAGGATGAAGACAGTTAGAAAGGGGTGAAATGTAGGATTCACAGGAGATGGGCTTCAAACTAAAACCAATCAAAAGAGCTGAAAAATTCATTGCATACTTATCAAAGGAAAAATCCACCAAGATGACATATCAATTTTTAACATCTATGCCACAACACAAGGGCATCCAAGTTTGTAAAGAAAGACTATTACAGCTTAAACCACACACTGACCCTCACACACTGATAAAGGGAGACTTCAATATCCCACATAAGACAAGTCATCCAGACAAAAACTAAGCAGAGAAATACTGGACCTAGCATATTTTTAACAAAATGGATCTAATAGATATTTACAGAACATTTCACACAAATACAAAAGAATATTGTTTATTCTCTGCACCTATTGAACTCTTTAAAATTGTCCACATACTTGGACACAAAGTATTAACAGATACAAGAAAACTGAAAATTCCCTGCACACTATCAGCCCACCATGGCTTAAAGCTAGATATCAACAAAAGAAAAGCTGACAAACTCATGGAATCTGAACAGCTACCTACTGAATGAAAAACGGGTCAAGATGGAAATTAGAAAGAAATTAAAGACTTTCTAGAGTTCAATGAAAATAAATACACACTATACCTAAACTTATGGGACACAATGAAAGTGGTGCTATGAGAAAAGTTCATAGCACAAAGTGCTGACAAAAAATTTGGAGAGATCTCATAACAGCAACTTAACAGCACACCTGAAATCTATAGAATAATATGAAGTAAGCATACTCAAAAGGAACAGAGGGCAAAAAACAATGGAACTGAGGGCTAAAATGGATAAAATAGAAACAAAGTAAACAATACAATGAATCAATGAAATAGAGTTGGTTGTTTAAGAAAAGCAACAAGACTGACAAACCCTTATCCAAACAAACTAAAGACACAGACAGAAAAAAATTAACAAAATCAGAACTGAAAAGGGGGACACAACATTAGACACCAGCATCAAAGAAGTCTAAATAATTACTAGGTCATTCTTCTAAAAAAAAAAAAAAAAAAAAAAAACAACCTTGAAACATCTAAAAGAAATAAATTTTCTCAATAGGTACCACTTATCAAAGTTAAATCAAGATTAGATAAACAATTTAAATAGACTCATAACCCCTAGTTAAACAGAAGTTATTAATAGTCTCCTAGCAAAATAAAATAAAATGAAAAGACCAGGGTCAGATGGTTTAGAGTAGAATTCTGCCAGGATTTCAAATAAGAGTTAAAGTCAATATTCCTCAGATTATTCAACAAAATAGAAATTGAAAAAAAATATTGACTAATTCATTTTATGAGTTTGCAATTACCTTGATACCAAAACTACATACAGTCTTAACAGAGAAAGAATTACAGACCCATTTCACATATAAATACAAATGCAAAAAGATCAATAAAATATTTTCAAACTAAATCCAAGAACACATAAAAAGGTATTTTCCACGATCAAGCAGTCTTCATCCAAGTGATCCAGGAATGGTTTAATATATAAAAATCAATAAACGTAATTTATCATATAAACAAACTAAAGAAAAAAATCACATGATCATCTCATTAGAGTAAAACAACAACAAAAAAACCTTTACCAAAAATCCAACATGCCTTTATTATTAAAAACTCCATGAAACATTAGAGATACAAGGTTCATACCTAAACACAATATATGCAATTTACATAAAGTCTATAGCCAATATCAAATGAACTGGAGAGAAACTTAAAACAATTCCACTAAAATCAGTGGCAAGACAAGGTTGTCCATTCCCTTCATATCTATCCAATATAGTACCTTGAAGTCTTATCTAGAGCATTAAGACAAATGAAGGAGTTGGACGGAATACAAATTAAAAAGGAAGATGTCAAAGTATCTTTATTTGCAGGTGATTTGATAGTATACCTGAGTGACTTAACTCCTTCAGTTGATAAATACTTTTAGTGAGGTGGCGGATAAATTATTAACTCAGAAAAAATGAAAGGAAGGAAAAAAGAATGAAGAAAGAAAAAAGAAAGGAAGGAAGAAAAAAAGAAAGAATAGTAGCCTTCCTATGTACAACTAACACATGAACTGAGAAAGAACTCAGGTATACAACATCCTTCACAATAGCCTCAAATATTATAAAATATCTTGGGGTAATGCTAATCAAGCAAGAGATGTACTTATATAATAAAAACTTACAGTCTTTGAGGAAAAAAATTGAAGATATCAGCAGATGAGAAGAGCTCCCATGCTCATGGATTGGTAAGATATAACATAGTAAAAATGGCCATTCTAACAAAAGTGATTTACAGACTCAATGCAGTCCCCATCAAAATTTCAACACAATTCTTTAAAGGCCCTGATGGAATAATTCTCAACTCCATATGGAAAAACAAAACCACCAACAAGCCAGGAGCTAAAACAATTATGAACAATAAAAGAACTGCTGGAATTCTCACCATCCCTGATTTCAAGTTGCCCTACAGAAATTAGTAATAAAAAACCATAATATCGGCATCAAAACAATTAATATAGTTGAATTTAAGACTCAGACATAAATCTGCTTGCCTATGGACACCTGATTTTTCATTAAAAAACATATATACACACTCAAAAAAAAAAGAACATATGTTTAACAAATAGTACTGACCAGACTGGATGTCTGAATTTATTTGTATTGTCACTTTGCATAAAATCTAAGTCTAAGTGGATCAAAGAAATCAACATAAAACTAGACATATTGAACTTGAGAGAAGATAAAGCAGGGAACAAACTTCAATGCATTGGTACTGGAAGCAACATCCTGAACAGGACACCAATAGCGCAGGCACTAAGATAATTAATTAATGAGGCATCCCTGAAACTGAAAGGCTCATATAAGGCCAAGGACTTTGTCAATCAGACAAAGAGGCAGACTATTATAGAATGAAGTGTTTCTGGGTCTCACCCTACTCTGGCAGTCCCTCAGCCACTTCTAAAATAGTCACCCAAAGGCTTGATATTAATTATAAACCGTTTAGTCTATGGCTCATGCTTATTGATGGACAGCTCTTTTATCTTAACCCATTTCTATTAATCTTAACCCATTTCTATTTAATCTATTAAAATGGGTTTAATCTTAACCCATTTCTATTAATCTTAGCCCATTCATTAACATGCCTCATGGCTTTACCGGTGCTTATTATGTCTTCCTCTCCCAGCAACACATACAACTAACTTCTGGTTTGCCATAAGCCAAAACAGTTTATAAATCAATGGTAACAACACATATTTATAGTGTACAGCAGACAATAGAGCAGGAAAATATTTTTTACCAACTCCACATTCAATAGAGGTCTAATATCAAAATATATAAATGTAGAGAGCTGTCTGCAGCCGCGCCTTAAAGATGGCGCTGGCTTCTGCCCTTTACCTTCCACGTGGTGAGTGCTCTCAGTGACAAACTATCCCATATATGGCTAGGCTGAGGATCTGGCTTGCTTCCGCTTACCTGCACCTATAGGCAGTGCCCATGTGGTGTACTGGGGTTGGCTGCCCAGAGGCTATTTAGGCTGAGGGCAGGTTTTCCCCTGGAAGCAGAATGAGAGAGAAGATGTAGCAAGTCAGTCAGTCCCTGTCGTAAGTAAGTAAGTCAGAAGTCAGAAATCAAGGTTCCTGAATAAAACTGCTGAAAGAAGAGCCTGGTGTCACGTCTTCCTTGCGGGACAAGGTTGTGTGCAACATATAAAGAACTCATAAATTAGATTTCAAAAACCAAATAATCCAATTAAAAATGAGGAGGCCTTCCAAGGATAGGATGGACAGTATGTAGAGCCTCAAGGGGAGGGATTAGACTGTGTTTCTATATGTGGATAGGCACTTCGGAGCCCATTCCCTCCAGAGAAACACCTAATCCAGTCTTGATATTAGGATGATGAAATTGAACTTGCCTAGAGTGGATGCTATGCTGATCCACCTTGGGACTTCTTGCCCTTTTGAGGGAAGGGATGGGGGAATGGAGAGGAGGGAGGCAGAAGGCTGACCGTGAGGAATTGGGAGGGGGAAGGGAGGGAGAGCAAGGGGATACATGGGGAAAAATGACTTTATTTTATAAATTTAAAAAATTAAAAAATGAGGTAGAGATCTCAACAAAGAATTCTCAATAAAGGAATTGCAAATGGGTAAGAAACAAAGAAATGTTCAACATCCTTAGCTATAGGCAAATGTAGACTTGTAGTATAAGGTTTTGGTCTATCTGGCCCATGGTCTAGACCAGTGGACTCTCATTCTTATAGAAACATATAGAGGCTTATATGAAACATCACTTCTAGTTGTTATTTAATGAAAACTCAAAGCCAGGTATTGGCGGGAAAGCTGGAATATCAGAGAGAGGAAATAGAGCACAGTCAGTTCTCACCCAGCTAACTTCTCAGAGTAAAAGCTTTTACTCTGAGAAGTAAAACTTCAGGAGCCCTGAGCCTGGCTTGTCATTTCTACAGAATACTACACTGTCTACCTATGCTTGCCTTTAATATCTTTACCCAGTTATTTCACTTCCAGGTTCAACTCTGTGTCATAATTCTAGAGTTATGATTAAAGACGTGAATTACTACTGTTTGGTATTTAGGCATTGAGCTCACAGAAACACAGAAGATCTCTATTTCTGGAGTGACTGGGTTAAAGATAGGTCACCATTCAGTCTTTCTCCATGCTGGGATTAAAGGCATAAGTCACCAACTGTCATTCCTGTTCTGGGATTAAAGGTGTGAGTTACTACTCTCTGACCCTCATGGCTTGACTGTAGGTGAATCTGTTATCTGATATTCCAGGTTGATTTTATTAAATATAAACTATATCACCACACTTATATTAATGATATATTGTTTAGTTTATGGCTTAGGCTTTTGGATAGTTATATTATAATTTATTTTTATTAATTTATTTTGTCATGAGACTTGTGATTTATTTTTTTTATATTTCTTTTTCGGTGGTTGGATTGTGGAATTTTTTTTAATTTTTTGTTATTTATGTTTAGATTTTTTATTTGTTTTTAAGATGCCTTGCCATAGATCAAAACAGTCTCTTTATTAATTAATGATATTCAGAGCACACAGAAAAACGTCACACATCATTCTCCCTTTTCTGTCTAATCAAAAAGGAAGGTTTTAATTTTAACATAGTAAAATTATATATAATAAAATAGTTATTAAAACATCTTTCATCACAAACTAAAATGACTATCTTACACCTGTCAGAATGGTTAAGATTGTACAAGTGACAGATTCTGCTGGTGAGGATGTGGAACAAGGAGAATGCTCCTTCATTGCTGGTTGGTGTATAAACTTGTACAGACACTTTGGAGATCAGTATGGTAGTTTTCTAGAAAATGGCCAAACCATTGGGGAATCAGTCTACCTCAAGGCCTAGCTATATCACATTGGCAAATACTAAAAGGACACTCCAACCTACCACAACTAGGTGGTTTTTTTGTTTGTTTGTTTGTTTGTTTTATATAATAGCCAGAAATTGGAAACAACTTAGATGTTCCTCAAAACAAAAATGGTAAAGAAAATGTGACTCATTTACCCAATGGAGTACTACTCAGCTACTTAAAAAAATGGATGAATATAGAAAAATCATCTTGAATGAGGTATTTTAGACAAAGAAGGTTAAATATAGTATATATTCACTTATAAGCATATAGTAGCTATTAAATAAATGTTAACAAAACTATAATTCATAGACTCAGAGAGGTTAGGTAAAGAGGAGGGGTCTAGATGTGATCTATGCATCTTCCTGGGGATGGGAAGAATGAAGTTGATTTTGCAGGTGAACAGGAGTGAGAGTGTGGGTGGGGTGGGAGATAAAGAGGAAGGAGAGTGTGTGGGGATAAATGTATGAAATTGGCAGTATTGGAGGTGGTGTAGAATACCAACATTGTGGAAACTTCCCATAATTTAAGAAGGTGATGCTAGGGTTAGGGTTGGGGTTAGGGACTCCTAGAAAGGAGGATAAGGAGTCTCAACTGGCCATCTCCTTTAGTCAGGTAAGATTTACAGAGGTGGTACTGGGTGGAATTCAATTGAATTGTTGGCCAAGGAGGTCTCATGGAGATTCCCAAACAATTTAGGCTGTTGCTAAAAGAAAACGTTGTTCTCTGCAAATACACAGTGGGGTCTCATTGCCAAAGACAATACCCACACAATTCTTTTAACATTGAGAAGTCAAACTTGTGTCTACATAGAGTCTTTGCCTGTATGTTCTAGTCTTTTTGGTGTGGGATGGTACACTGCATCCTACAGAAAGAGAAACATAGTCATAAAACCTTTGGCCTACAGTATGTCCTGCCTGAAAAATATGGCATGGCAATGGTGGCACAGAGCTTGTGGGAGTAACTAATAAATGTCTGATTTGATTTAAGGCCCACTCTAAGAGAGGCAACCCATGGCCAATGCAGCTTGAGTAACCAAAAATCAGAGAGAAGATAACCTAGATAACCTAGAGACTATGGTAAAGCTAAACATTAATAGTCTAAAAATTAAAGTATCAATATGATGGCTGCTATATTCATAGATCATTGCCTTATCCAGTCATTTGAGGGGCTTCCTCCAGCGGTAGATGGAACAAAAGTAGAAACTCACAGCCAGACCTTATGAGGAGATAAATATTATATGGGCAGTTTCCACCAAATCCCTCTCCTCATAGCTCAGGGAATAGTGCAGAAAAGGAGGCAGAAAGACTGTAAGAGTCAGAGAGGATGGAGGACACAACTGTATAAGGTATATATGAGTTCACAGAGATGGCAGCAGCAGCAAGCACAGGGCTATATGGGGCTGTACCATCTCCTCTGTGCATATATATATACATACATACATAATATATATATGTAAAGCTTAGTGTTTTAATGGGACTTATGACCATGAGAAAGAATGGGTCTCTCACTCTTGTGCCTCTTAGGACTAATCTCCTTTTGGATTGCCACGCCCAACTTCATTGTGCTAGCTTTTGTTTCATCCTATTATATTTTTTTTGGTCATGTTCATTTTTAATCTCATAAAAAAGAGATTAAATTCTCTTTTCTAATGAGAGACAGAAAAAGAGTAGATCCAGAGGGGAGAGGAAGGGGGAGGAACTAGGAAGCATAATTAGGGTAAGCAATAATCAGGATATATTATATGAAACTATTTTAATTAAGAAAAAAAAATGTTTTACTGGCCATCTCTACCATGGAATATGACAGTTTCTTAGACTTTAAATAGCACTATTGTGTTTATCTGAAAAATTATGCAGTAAAAATTTGGTTTTTAATATCTAGAAGTTTTATATGGAAGCTGAAATTGTAGATAAATGTCTCAATAAGGTTTGTGTCTTCCGAGGTATCATTTTTGACTTGAAGTAGCTGCCTTCTGATGTCTTCATGTGATTTTCTATCTTTTCTAAATTCTTACTATAAAGACACCCATTATATATGATTAAAACTCATTAGAATGAACTTATTTCAACTTAATTACCACTTAAAAGCTATAATGTCCAAATATAGTTACATTGAGAGGTATAAAATGTACTGATTCTGGGGAATTGATACTTACTCACAGTAACTCTATGTATACTTAACAATAGAAAAATAAATAATAAGATTAAATTTCAAGTAGAAGACTATCTGCCTTCCTGGATTTGAGGTCACATCAGCCTACTCTGAATTTACTTCTAAAAGATTCCAAGAGAAAACTAACATTGTTTATATGCAGATAATTAGAAGAGAATTTTAGAATGAAGAAGAGTGATGTACTTTTTAAAGACCTCCAGTCTCACAAGGAGTGTTCTTCCATTGCTTCTTAGTTAGAAAGGCATAGAGCATCTTCTCTTATTATAAAAAGATATCATTTATTTGAGATTTATACAATTCAGAAATTGCCATAAGGAAGCAATTGCAATATGGATCTTAAAACATAAATTAGTAAATACTTTAAATTTGTTATATAGATAGATAGATAGATAGATAGATAGATAGATAGATGCTTCATATATCCCAAATTGCCCTCTAATTCTCTATGTAGCTATGGCTGGCTTTTTAAAATATATATATATATCATTATTATTTGGTGATTTTACATCATGCACCCCATCAAAATCAGTTATCAGTCCTCTCAGATTCATGCCCACTCTTATGATCTCCCCATTTACAAAACCGCTCATTCATGCTGCTTATTTACTTACTGAAGCATAAATTAACTCCCTGTGGCCAGACCCTTAAAGAAAACAAGTCTTTCCTTACCCACACCCCTGCCAGAGGCCATCAATGTAGAAGTGAAGCATTGTGTCATTCAGCTATGTTCTAGTCTTGAGTTATTGTGTACAATGACATCATTCTCTTTTTATAGTTTTTTTTTTTTTTAAGTCCACTAAGGAGTGAGTACATCCCCTGCTTATCTTTCTGGAATTGTGACACCTCACACAGGAGGATATTCGCCATATCTATCCATATGCCTGCATATTTTAGGATATCATTTTTCTTACTGCTGAGTAGTACTCCATTGTGTAGATGTACTACAGTTTGTTAATCCATTCCCCAGTTGAGGGGCATCTAGGTTGTTTCCAGATTCTTAATATTATGAATAATGCTGCTATGAAAATAGTGGACCTAATGATTTTGGGGTGGGAACGTGCGTCTTTACGGTATATGCCTAAGAGTAGTATTGCTGGATCCTTGGGGAGACTGATTCCTAGTTTTCTGAGAAACTGTATGGCTGGCTTTGAACTCCTGATGCTCTCAAGTGCTGGAACTATGGGCATATGTCAGTATACCAGGGAGTAGATGCATTTTTACCACCTAAAGATAAATAAGGGCTGAGCTCTCTAACTGTGTAAATCAGCCTTATTGTCATTTTGGCAACATGGAGACTTATCATTTCTTAATTCACTATCAAAAACAGGATGTGAGAGAGGAAACAACTCCAGCTGCTTGATGTGCTGAACTGACTTCTTGAAGAACAGATTGAAAAATGCAAAAAAAAGTACAATGTAAGTACTCCAAATTTAAAGCAATTCATTTTATCAGAACTTATCATTTAACTTATCATTAAAGTTTCTGTTAGTATTATAAATGTAAGTAACATGTTACTACTAATATACATGAAATCTACCCATAAAAGGTGTGAGCAGTACAATTTGAAGGTCAAGCCTGCAAGTTCTGACATCAGTGTGTAAAGAAGCCCTTGGCATTTAAACTACATATGTTTTGACAAATTCAGTTTTTTTATAATGACTTATTTTAATGACCTGTGAATTTAATATAACACAAATTTAGTTATATGTGTCCTATGTTGATATTATTTAGAAGTGAGTCCTTAGGAGAGGTGATGTCAAAGGAGCAGCCTTCAGAAATGGGATCAGTGTTTCCAAGAGTTTAAGAGCACACTCTAGCTCCTTTTACCCTGCAGTCTGCTCTAGTGGGGGAGGCCATAGCAACAAGCTTTCATCTATAAAGCAGCATGAACCCTCACTTGCCACAGTATTTGTTGGTGCCTTGCTTCTTCCCAGACGCCCAATCTGCCGGCTCCTTAATCTCTCATTCTCCATACTCGAGAACTGTAAAAAAATAATTGTCCATTATTTATACATTACCCAGTCTTATATTTTTTGTCATAAGAGTATAAATGGAATAAGACAGGGAATAATGATAACTGTCTCATAAAATAACCATGAAGGTTTGGCTAAGGAACACATGAGCAAAATGCTTAGTACAAAATTAGCAATAAATGTTAGCTATTATTGGTAGCCAATGAGTTAGAATATATTTAACATTCTCTGAGCAACGATTTTCAACCTCATCATCATATTGGAATAATAGAGAGGGTTTTTTTCAAATTCTAATATATGGTCTTATCCCTAGAGATCCTGATTAAATTGACCTCAGAAAGTCCAGGCATCTGTGAGTTTAAAAAGATCCCAAGGTAATTCTAACAGACATATGGAGTTGAAAAGATGTGATCCATGTTACACATGCAGATGTGTAGTGCCATGTCACTCCATCCATGTCTGAGCCAGTCCAGTAGTGGTTTCCTTACAAGTGCTATGGATAACACTTTCCATACAGCAAGACATCATCTAAAATTATAAGTTTGTCTTCTTCAGAAGGGACTGATTCATAGTACACTGAGTTTCATGTTTAAATATCTTCTTTAAGAGATTCAATTCACACCCATGATAAAAAAATTATAAAATATTCATCTTTAACTACATTATTTTATTTCTGATGAACTCAGATTTTCTATTTTTTTTTAACAAGGAGGTTTTCTTGGAGAATACTTGACTTTTTAAAGTACAACACAGGAACAATCTTCTATCATTCTTATTAATTCAAAAATCAATTAGTGGATATATTGATATAAATTAGATAACATACAGATGCTGGAATCTCTATTTTATGTAAATTGTTTATTTCAGATTCCATATTGGGAGAAGAAATGTACATTTATGAGACAGGTAAAATATTCAAAAATTTATTTATGAAGATGTGGGATAAAATTTAACTTTAGCTTCAGCCTATACAGATATCTCATTTGGATAGAGAAGAAGTCAGTATCATGGCTGCCTAAATTGATGCCCACATTTCTCCTACAACAGAAGCCCAGGTCATGGTTGCAGTTCTATGACTTGCAGTCATGTGGGCTTTGGGACCATACATGATGTCCAATCAGTATAAGAAACTAGAGAATTCTAAGCGGTGATATGTCTGAGAGAGAGGCAGAGTCACTGATATCCTATGGAGTCCAAATGCTATGAATATGTTAGACTCTGAATGCTGAGACAGGTAAAGTAGGGTTTATCAAGGAAATTTCTGACCTAGAGGAATGATGCTTTATTTGAGAGACTTCATAGAACAAATGACCCCCCCCCAAAAAAAAACCCAGAAAATACCAACAGATCATTAAGGAATCACAAGACCCAAATTTGTGTCCACTAGGAACTTTGATTGAAAGACAGAGGGCTACAACCAGAAAGATAAGCAAAAGGGAAAATATAGCAAGATTTATTAGGCAGTCTTGAAGTTCTTTGTGCCACTAAAGGATCTCACCAATTTCCTCTAAGACAATGGTGACAATACACCTAAACTAAATTTGCATGATGGAACTCAGAGTCCAGGCACCAAGAGAAAGTTAATAGGATGTAGCGTCTTGTAATTGCCTTGATTCCTCAGTCTTCAAACATCATTCATTTTAGACTTAGAGCTATTTCAATTTTAGACTGAGAGCTCAGTGCCCGCACGTCTATTTGCAGAAATGGATTACAGTGAAATTCCAGACATGCTGCAGTGTTTGCTTCTGGCATTTAGCAGACAACTATAGGAAAGACAATTCAAGTAGCAACATGAACTAGGCATAGAAAATGCTTTCTTTCTCTTCATAGTTATGATTATTTGATGGGTAAAGATAGCTAAGAGAGACCCAAGAGAAGCTTTGGGGGCATGAAAATGATGGTGTAACTAAGAGGGAAGACAAAACTATGTAAAATAAGTATGAATCAGGTTGCATTTCATGCTGTTAAGGCAATACAATGAAGATCTGAAATTTCTGATAATTCTTTAGCTTGGGTCAAGTCTAAGGTACATATCTGAGAGTTATAGCAGGCTTACTGAGTCCCATCTATTGTCAGCTAGCATTGGGTTAGTAAAAAAATTCATATATGTTACTTAATTTAATTGTAAAACTACTGTAGGAATCAGAAAGAGGTAACATCAATTTCTCTACTCCAGGAAGGGACTATTCAAAATTAGAGACAAGGCTAAAACTGACACTGTAGCATGTTCTATCTGCATGTGCCGGGGAACTATGAGCCATCCATTGCTGATATACGCTTTTCATTATGTCTAACTCAGAGCAGACTTTCAGAAGCAGCTGGAAGTAGATACTAATTATTTTCAAAAGTATAGAAAGCTATTTCCGTGTATATTTGCTAACATTTATTTATTAATCAAACAAAGAAAATGAAAATCCACATTCTAAGAATCAATTAGCCCAGCTACTATTCTTGTATTTTGCAGGTAGCCCATCTTTTGAAAAAACTTCAATTAAGTTTTTAGGTTATCATCCTAAACATTTTTGCATCATAGTACTTTGTTCATATTTGTTGCACCCCCCAGCACCTTGGCCCATATCCCGTACCCCCTGTAGTTGATTCTTTATTTGGCCCAGTAAGTCTGCCCTTTTAATAGATTGTTCTTTCTATTTCCCCCTTCCCTTGAAATTGTTTATATCTTATCATGTTTCCCTTGACCTATCATGACCAACATGTGCACATATATATAAGTGTAAATCTAGATTTCACATATGAGAAAACATAGTATTTGTCTTTCTGAGCCTGTCTTATTTTATATAAGATAATAATTTCCATTTTTACCTATTTTCCTGCAAATATCATGAATTCGGTTTTCTTCATGGTTGCATAAAATTACATTTGATATGTGTACCATATTTTTCTTCTGTAAATGGGCAACTATGCAGGTTCTATTTCTTGGTTATTGTGAATAATGCAGCAACAGATGGGAATGTGCATTCCTTTCCATGGGATGTTGACTTTTGAGTACATTCTCAAGAATAATATAGCTGGGTTATACAGTAGTTTTGCTTTTAGTGTTTTAGGAATTTAAAAACTGATTTTTTTTATAGTAGTAAGACAACTTTACAATCCCACCAGGAGTTGAACAAAGATTTCTCTCTCCTCATTAGCAGTTGTTGCCATTTATGGAGTTCTTGAGGGTAGCCCTTCTGTGCACTTTTCCAAGTATGTATTGGCAATGTTCATTTCTCCTTTTGAGACCTGTTAATCATCTTATTAACCTACCATAGATTAGATGATTAGGGGTTGTAGATTTAATTATTGAAGATTTTTTATATATCCTCTCCATTAATGTCCATTCAGATAAGTACATGCCAGAATTTTCCCCATTCTATAGAGTGTCTTTTCAGTATGCTGATTACTTTTTGTACTGTGTAGAAACCTTTTAATTTCATTCAATGCAATTTGTCAATTCTTGGCATTAACTTTGATTTTTTATTGTCCTTAGTGCTCTATTTGTATTTTCTCTAGCAGTTTTAACATTTGAGATCTTACATTAAGGTATTTCATACATTAGAATTAACTTTTGTGTTGTGTGAAATGTATGAATCAAATTTTCTTCTTCTACAGGTAGAAATTGGACTCTTACATCATTTCAAGTTTTCTTCTTCTACAGGTAGAAATTGGACTCTTATGTCATTTCTCCAGTGTCTATAGTTAGTTGTATAGGTTTATTTTTAGGTCTTCAATTCTGATATATATGTACTACTTTGTGCCAACACCATGCTGTTTTATTAGTATGTCTCTGCAATATAATTTAAGGTCAAATATTTTGATACCTACAGTATTGCTCTTTATCCCCCTAAGGATTACCTTAGCTTTAGGGGTCCATTGTCCTTCTATCTGAATGTTAAGATTATTTTAACATTGAAAAATTTTGTCAGCTTATATTATCAAAAGCCTAGGATTTTTGGATAAGTTTCCAGACCAATATGATCTACAAAAATCAAATCACGGATATAGAAACAATTGGTGGTTGGAGTGGCTCAGGGTGCCTTTTGCAGAAAACCCAGGTTCTGTTTGCAGCACTCTGTACCTGCCAGCTCAAGACTGTCATTAACCTCAGTATCACAGGATCTTTGCCAGCTGTGCATATGACAGAGGAGTGATATGTGGAATACCTCAAACTAATCAACCAATCAAACAAACAACCCTAACCCTAACCCTAACCCAAATAACACACAGAGTCAAAGAAATAGACTACTCAATTGAAAAATGGACTAGGAATCTAAAGAGAGAATTTTTGATAGAAGAAATAGAAATAGTTAAGAAACATCTCAAAAATATTCATCATTTTTAGCAATTAGAGGAATAAAAATGAAAAAAAAAAGACTTTGAAATTTCATCCCACATTGGTCATAATCATTAAGATCTACAATACAGCTGACAAGAAATGCTGATGAGGAGGTAGGGGAAGAGGAACACTCACTCTCTGTTCATGGGACTGCAGATTGGTGTAGCTACTCTGAAAATCCATATGGAGCATCCTCAAAATACTACTATCAGTCTAGCACATGACACGGTTAAAGAATTCTTGGCATATACCCGGATACTTACTCTACAATGTTCATTGACACCCTATTTATGACAGGAAATAAAACTAACCTAAATGTCATTCAGCAAGTCAATGAATAATGAAAATGTACACATATATACATTGGGATACTACATAACTGTAAGAAAACAAAATGAAACATGAAGGTAAACTATAAGAAAATGAAATGAAACCAGAAGGGAAATGGACAATATTAGGTGAAGTAACCCAGATACAGAAAGATAGAAACCACATTTTTTTTTCATTTGCACTTCCGAAATCCAAAGTCTCAACTCTGAACATAAAACAGGAAGAAAATATAAAAAGCAGAAAAAAATAATAAGAGACCGTAGGTGGGGGAAGCTTTGGAGGGAAATAACAGGATACAGCTGATAATAAGTAAGAAATGGAATAAAGGGGAGGGGCTCCAGTTGGGCGGAGGGAGGAAGTCAATACTGAAGGAAAGGGAGGGGCGAGGACAAATAACACCAAAGTAGTTTGATAAAACCACAAAGAATCATACTACTTTACATCTACCAAAAATCTCAGGGATCCATCTCTAGACAAAGAACTACAAGCAACTAATGAGTGATAAGGGGAAAATTAGTCTCTCTCCCAGGTATAAACCCCCTTATACATTGTCCAGTGTAGAGGGGTCAGTCTTAAAACCATTCACACATAAACAATAAACATAGACTTAGCATGCTGTATGTACATATTGCAGGAATTCTACTTGGTCTTATAATAAAAACATAGAGCCAGATATTGGGGTAAAGCTGAAAGATCAGAGAGATGGAGAAATAAGACACAACTACTTCTCACCTAGCAAATTCCCCAGGAATCCTCAGACTGAATGCCTCTTGGTTCTCAACCAGAGGACAGGAGATCCCAGGAAAAGGGCTGAGCTCTTGCCTTCTCTCTCTCCTCTTAGATATCTCACTTTCTAGTGCTAGAATGAAAGGTGTGTGCCACCAACATCTGGCTCTAATTGACCTTGAAGTCCAGAGGATCTCTGCCTAATGAGTGTTAGGATTAAAGGCATGGTTCACTATGCCCTGACCTTCACAGATGAATCTGTACATGGTTCTGTCTTCTGATATTTCAGGCAAACATTATTAGATACCTAATTTATCATCATATGTGTGTGTATTTTGCATAGACTTATATATGTATATACAGCATGATGATGATGATAAAGAGAGTTGGTAGGGCAAGCAATAGGTTCAAGAGAGGGTGTCTGGGAAGAACTGAAGGGAGGAATGGGAAAGGAAAGGAAAGCTATTACGTGAGAGTAACAAGATATTTCACCCACACACCAAAGAATATGCATTTTACTCAGCAGCATAATGAAGCTTCTATAAAACAGACCACACCCTGGGACATAAAACAAATCTTTACAAATTCAAAAAGATTGTGATAATTCCATGTATCCTGTCTGACCACAATGTGACAAAACCTAAAACTGACAGCAACCAAATTTGTATTTATTAAACAATCCCATGGAGATTAAACCTCATTACTGAATGCTGAATGGGTCAAAGAACTCAAGAAAAAAAAGAAAAAGAAAAAAAAAAAACCTGAAACAAAATGAGAAGGAAAACAACACAATGAAACCTCTGAGACACATTGAAAGCACTATTAATGCAATTGTATTGACATTTAAAGCAATATAAATCTTAAAAATTCATACTATAGACTATCTTAAATTAAACCCATAACACAATGATTAAGGCCATTCTCAAGTTGTGCATTGCATGGGGGTACACACCATTAATCCCAGAATTTGGGAGGCAGAGGCAGGTGGATCTCCAAACTCAAGGCCAATATGACCTATAGAGTGAATTCCTGGACAGCCAGGGCTATATATAGAGAAACCTTGTCTTACACCCCCCCACCCCCCACACACAGAACAGGCATACAAAAGGATATGTTCTCTGTTCTTAGTCACACTTCAGGTGAAGTAATATTTCTTATGATTACCTAGAAGCAAAGATGCATATTTCACCCTTTCTGGGTACCATCTCTGGACAGTCAAATAGTTACTGTACTGTCTTACAGAAATCTATGTAGAAAATGCCATAAACATGTAACCACTTTTTAAATGCTTACAGATATGTCTGATGCACAGTAACATCTAAGTATGATGGTTTGCGTTACTCTAGAGTCATCTGGGAAATGAGCTTCTGGGCAGGCTTTGGGATTGTCCCTTTATTATGTTAATTGATGTGTACCCATTCCTTGACTGGGATCCTGGACTGTATTAATGAAGAAAGGGAACTGAGCATGCTTATGGATTACCCATTCTCTCCTTCCTGACTATGGATGCAATGTGCCTAGCTTTCTCAAATTCCTGCTTCCACACCATGATGTCTGTGACATGGAATTGTACATCAAATTAAACTCTGTGCTTTAATTTGCTTTTGTAAGGATATTATGTCATAGCAACAGAGAAGTAACCAATACAGAAAATACTATTCTGATTTCATACATCTCCTAAGTAGCTTTATAGAACAGCATATATTCTGATTTCTCTACCAGAGACAAATGAGTTTCCAAAGATTAATAATTTTTTAAGAAGGCTAGTAAGAAACTAGCCACCAGCCTTTTTTTCTAGTAATATTCAATCTGATCACAATTCAAGCTCAATAACCAATACATGGTGCTCTAACAGAATCCATCCACCAAAAATTCACTCTTACTTATGCAGTCAGAAACAAGGTAAGAGGCCAAGCATTGGAGAACAGGCAAGGGTAAAGACATGAGGATTAATAATAAACATTGGATCTTAAGAGTCAGGAAGGATGCTAGAAAAGGAAGTAAAATTATATCTAAGAACTTCAGCACTTTTAACTTGTAAGAATGTGTGGCCTACAAAGGGAAGTGGCAGCATTTGCAAAGGTGTCAGCTGGGGGTGTGTGTGGTGCTTGACTTAGAAGCTAGCATTGGGTGGTTCCCGTGAGAGAAATCAGGTCTGGAGAAGGGACTTGAGCCATGGAAGGTTCTGAAGAGGGAAGACAGACACCCTAACTGAGCCTAAACTCAGGGACCACTCTGTAATCACATTTCTTTATCTTTCTGAAGAGAACTTCACAGAAATCTAGAATGAGAGTCAGCGAGACTCCAGATAAAAGTCTTGACATCAAAAATCTCCAATTAAAGGGAGAAGCCTAGTTGTACTAGCCAGGAATCTCAATGAGTAGGAAAAATGCAATGAATCTATCATCTTTTTTTTTCAAGCCCTAGTCTGGCTACTCCAAAGCCTGTCTCCTAATAGAATGGCCAAGAATGTGATCCTTAGTTAATCCAAGAGGATGGATGTCTCAGATGATCTTCAGTTTACTTTGGAACCCCAAAGAAGAGAGTTCTAACATTAGTGAAGGAATGCCTCAAAAACAGGATAGATGAACATGCTAGCAAGTGTGTGGGCATAGTGGCAAAGACTAGTCATTTCTTTCATGTCCTTTATGTAGGCTGCCACGAGAATGTGTAGCCCTGATTTAGAGTGGGCTTTCTTAACTCAAATGATCTAATCAAGAAAATCCTTCACAAGTGTGTGGAATTGCTTGGGTTTAGTGTAATTCTAAGTGTAGTCAAGGTAATGACCGAGATCAGCCATCACACTAGTAGTGGATGCCACATGCAATGTGGGACATTCAGAGATAGGATAAAAGAAATCAGATGTTCAAGAGTGGCTTTTGTGAGTGTAAGCCCAGTAACATTCACTCGGGATCTTTTACATATTTCTACTCAGGAAAACGAGATTGTTTTAGTTGTCCATGTTCCTGATGCCTGCTATTCTTTTATATCTGTTAGTAGTTTACTACTTACTGAATCAGTATTTCATTCTGTAAGTGTTAAATCTAAATCAAACTCTATGTGCTAAATCTAAGGAGTCAAACTTGAACTCAGAGTGACATAGCAGATACCAAGGGCAACAGAGACTCAGTGGTCCTTATCTGTATTTATGTGAAGATAAGTAAATAATTTTTCTTTTGAGACAGGATTTTACTACAAAGCCCTGTCTTGCATGTGACTCTCAGTCTTTGTGCCTTAACCTCCCAAGTGTTTCAATTACAGGCACATATCCCATGCCTCCCATAAATAAAACTCTTGAGTATCTGAAAGATTATCTTCTGCTTGAAGCTTCTGGTGTTTATAACTTGACATTGATAAAAATCTCCATGAGAAACATGTTTATTGTCTTTAGTGACTAGAATAGAATGCTTAGTCCATTGGCAGAGGCACAGCTACAGGAATGATTGATGTCTAGAGCAGGAAGAAGTGTCTATTAAAATAGCCAGAGTTGACACCATATTCCAGCACATAATGTTTGACACTTACTCACAGGTTACTGAAATGATTATGTGTCCATGAGCAAATCCATGCTGACAACCAACCTTTTGCTGATGAAAAGGAGACAGTTATTTTTAAAAGTGTTTCAAACTTAGATTTAGGTTTTTAGACAGAGATAGTTTATATTACTAAAACACAGGGAACTTTCAGAACATGGCTCAATAAACAGATCATTAGTAAAGTATATTTGGCTGTTTTTTTGCTTTGTTGGTGGTGGTATGCAAAGATTACAGAACAGTGAGATACAGCCTATCTAGATGAACTGTGATTTACCACCTAAGAAAACGTTTAGGCCCTTGTTCAGACTCAGCAAAAGGAAATGTCAGAAAGGCTGAATATGTCAATGAAACAATGACATGCAGAGATTTAATACAGTATTTCCTAGTAATTCATTCTTCATGCTTTTGTTGTTGAATAAACTGGATTTTGGCTTTATGAGTCACCTGTAAATCATGAGCACATAAACAATTGAAAAAAGTGAGTAAGATTCAATCCTTGTAACTAGGCAGAAAGCAGTGAAGTTTCTCATGGGATGAGAGTACAGCTAAGATGAACCATCTGAATTTTTGCACACAAGGACAGATTCAGATCCCAGAGCCAAATGCCCAGGGGTGTGGGATAGAATTCTGAGGACAGTACTGAAGGCAGGAGGAAGCTAGTGTAGATGGTGCCTGTCCTGTGCATGGCTGGTGCACACATCTTCAGCAATGCTATCCTCCAGGCCTTTTGCACCATAACTTAAAGGACAAATGCTTAATGCATGAACTCAAAGAAGTATAATAAGCATTCTTTAAAAAATTTTAGCAAAGTATAGCATATTGTTCATTATTTTCCTGATAGTTACATTTTTTAAAATTAGTATGTTGAAACCATTGACTGGTAAATGGAGCCTTAAGAATAAACATATCTGAATTTCATTTCATTTTTATTTGTGATTTCAAATACATTTATTTGTGTTTGTGTGTATGTGACACAAGTCAATGCCTAGTTCATTTTTTGTATTATGTTCTTATGTTCTTAAGACCAAATCTTTTACTGAACATAAAGCTTACTGTTGCAGCTAGACTGGCTGGCCAATGAGCCCCTGGATCCTCTTTTCTCCAATGCTCCAACTTTGGGTTTCAAGTACATATAGCCACACCTGGCTTTTACATGGGTACTGGGGATAATCCATGCCCAAACACTTTAACCATTGAGCAAGCAATCTCTCCAGCCCCTATCACCCCCTGTGATGGTTAGAAAGAAAGTGACTACATAAGGCATGGCACTATTAGGAAGTGTGGTCTTTTTGGAGGAAGTGTGTCGCTTTGGAGGCAGGCTTTGAGGTCTCATATATGCTCAAGCCACAACAGTGAAACAGATCACTTCCTGTTGCCTGAGTCAAGATGTTGAACTCTCAGCTCCTTCTCAAGCACCATGTTTGCCTGCATGCTACCATGTCTTACCATGATGATAATGGACTAAACCTCTGAAAATGCATGTCAACCCAATTAAATATTTTTCCTTTGTAAGAATTGACACGGTAGTGGTGACTCTTCTCGGGAATAGAAACTCTAACTAAAACACCTACTCTTTCTCTTCTCTCTTTCTTTGCTTCCTTTCTTCCTTCTATCTTTCATTCTTTCTTTTCTTCTTGGCAGTATTGGGCATAGAATAAAATCCAGACCTTGGGTTTTCAAGACAAATGAGCTACAACCCTAGTTCTCTTATATTGTACATTGAGATAGTGCTTCACTAAGTCACCTATTCTGGCCCTTGAACTTACTAAGTAGCATAGGCAATGTGCAAACTATTCATACTCCTGCTCCAATCTTTCTTGTAGCTGTAATTCATATTACAGATATATACCACCATGCCAAACTCTTTATTTAGTTTACACTTACTCAAATCCCCAATGTTACAAATCAGACAATACTATGTGTAATCAGTTCCTCAGTGCCCATCTGTTAGGTAGAAGGATTGAGCTAATAGATGCTTATTCCACAAATCTGGATGTTTAAACCATTGCCAGGTGGGCGCTGAAGGTGAGAAAGATTCCTAGCAAGATTAAGACAGTCACAGAAGTTGTCATCTTCCATAGTGGAGAATGGGAGTGACAACATCCGCAATGATGCACTCGTCAACAAGATGCAGAGGCAGCCAGGCAGTCAGACTGCCTGTCCTTAGACCTCACTATGTCCAGGCCACCAACAGGAGCTATTTATCCCTGTGAAGAAAAGCCTTTCCCCATTGAATAATCCTCACAGACACACTAGCTCTCATCTCTGACCAATAGTATAGATTTTTCTGTTTCTGGTAACAATCAGTTCAGACAGTTTCTATTCAAGTGTATTCCTAAAATAACTGGCTACGAAAAATAGAAGTAGTATTAAGTGCACATTTAACTTGGGAAAAATATGTCTTTTTCAAATATGTTTTGAAGTGAAAACTTAGAAAGAACCCTCTGTTTACCCTTCATGCCTGTGCATAATGGAAGTGCATTTGGATGATATTGGACACATGATGAAAATAATATATGACCCAATCTATCAAAATATGAAGTCATCAAAACTATTTCTTCCCCTTGGTAATGAACTGCTCCTTCTCTTAAGCTCAATGAAGGAAAATCCTGAACTCTGATTCAGCACTTGAGTACTCCTACTCAAGAGATTTTCCCTTTCAGTCTTGACAGTGTATTCTTTTATAACTTGCAATATTGCTCTACTCTGAATAAGGTCCTCTTGTCTTTTACAAACCTGTATGTGTCCTTATTTCTCAGTTCTTTGGGTAAGAAGCCAAGAATATGGATCCACCTGGCCCACACCCTGACCATGAGTAATGATTAAACTGAGCTCCATTTGGTTTAATGCTCTGCTTATTCTGTTTAGAAATTTATATATTTCCTTTAAACTTGTATGCTAAAAGTGAAGTCTATGCCACAATGAAAAAAAACCCTGTGCCATGGGATGCTGCCCTCAACATGTAATATTCCTTGTTTTGTCATTTATTTTCATCTTATGCTCATAATAACTTATAATTATTGATGGGAACACAAGCTGAAATTTATTGTCAAAGCAAGCATTAGGTACATTTGTTATATCCATGTGTATCCACCACCAAGTGGAGTGTTGGCAGCTCTATGGGACCCATGTTTCTTATTCAAACTGTAGGCTATTTATAAAGAAGACATCATTGTTCTAAGAAATGAGAATGACTGAGGAAACTTATTACATTTTTCTGATTCAGTTGTCTTCCTAATCCAGCACTTATAGAACATAGCCAGATAAAAAGAATGGAAGGACAAATGTGTGTGTGTGTGTGTGTGTGTTTCTGAGTTTGAACAAAAGGGTTCTGTATACTAGGTAAACACTCTACCATTGAGCTATACTTCCAGCCCATGGTTATTTTTCTTTTTATTTCTTCTTTATTTCAGACAAAGGTTCTAAATGTTTCTACAACATATACATATGAATAACAAAAATTAAAGCAGTTGACTTCAAACATATTTATCTCATTCTTCTTACCTTCCACAGTTAACATCCAGAACCTTCCATGTTAGTTCTGGGAGAGAACTTAGTGGACATATCTAATGCCCACCCTTATTCTATGAATAGTTTAATAGGTCCAGAGAGATAACAACCATACTGTTGTATGTCTCTCACTTTCCACAAGCAAATAGACAATGAGATTGGTTCCTAAATATGGAAGCTTCCATAGAAAGCTATACTGTAACCATAGTAATATTACTGTCACTATGTGCTTTTCTCACATCTGCTGTGAAATTCTTATACAGAAGAATCAAACAATCACTTCTTCTAAGTTTTACTGCTCTTTTTACTGTTTTATAAGTGTATATATACATATATAAGTATAAATTATAATGCTACAATAAATTATATTAGTGTAAAATACAGTAATATAAATTATAATATTTTGTCAAATTTAGATACAGGCTTAATGCTCCTGTATTTTATCTTTAAATGGCATGTACATCATAAGAATGAGTGGTAAAAAGTTGTGAAAGTAATGAGCTAGCCATAGTGGAAAACCCCTGTAAGCCCAGCACTTGGAAGATAGAGGTATATACATTGAGGACTTTAAGGTTATTCTTAGCTGTCTGGGCTATTTCATAGATGGCAAAAACAAAGCTTAGAATGAATAAACAATGTGGCCAACAACTTAAAGCCTATTAATAGAAACACTAGAATTTACCATAGAATCTGGACATGTAGATCCACAAAGCCTAGTTTCTTGATGACTCTGTTATCCTCAAAGACAATATCATTGTTACTTTATCTTGAGTTGCTGGGAATGTGTATTACTCCAGAACTGAGTCAGGCAAGGAATAGTTTAGCAATCTGAGATTCACTGGTCTTGGGCTATGGATATATCCATCTTTAAGAATGCACCTGGAAACTAAAGACCCTCTTACTGAGCTTACATATGTGCCTCACTCCAAATGATGTAAAACATTCCTCCTGTCCCTAGTTGCTATAAAACCTAGATCTAATTTCTATTCAAATTTAGTCTTAATATAACAAGGCATAAGGAAAGGAAGGCCAATCTAACCTAAACTGGTTTAGAACATTCAGTTGGGAAAACCTTATTCTTTGGGGTAGAATATTCTACTTACCATGTAATGCCTATACATAATTTGGGTGAATATGACTCAAGTCAGATACATCATGAAAATGGACTTACACAGTAAAAAAAGACTTCATAATCCAAGTCTGCCAATGAAAAGAGAGCTTCCCATGTATGTAATCAAGCCTTTCTTCTCTTTTATTTTATAAAATGTGGCCCCAAACCATAACCCTGAGTGCCCTTAATTATATATCTTTGTTATCACTCTGGACACTGAGTCTGATTTGTCTTCTCAGTTGGCTTTGAATGAAGTTATATGCTATTTTTACCTATCCATGTGTTCTGCCTTTACTTCCTTCTTGGATGAGAATCTAGACTCATTTGGTTCAGATCACAACCACCAGTAACAAGAGGGGTCCAAGGCTCTACAACAAGCTACAGTAAGTCAAGAGAGCTGGTCCGTGTCTCAACCCAAATGTTTCTTTAGAAGCTTTGGTTCTTGTCTTCATCAAGGCTGTCACTTGGCTGTGTGAACATCACTCATGCTAATAATAAGGTAGGTGCCAGGCACAATTAATATAGAAGCTCATGGAGTAGGGCATCAGTTTTTGTGTCTCAGAGACTAGCAGATTCTCAAATTTCCTTTCACATCTCTTTTAGGCTCCAAGATAACTACCAATTTACTGTTCTGCATTAGTGTCTACTGAGTTTATCTGACTATGTTCTTGAGCCCAAAGAAATAATGTGTACTAGCAGTTTTAATCTTCTTTGCCCAAATCTCACTGGTAAATATGAGTATATCTTTTATTCCTGTCTGCTAAGGAGTGTGTGTAGACACGCACCACAGACAGAACCCAGTCCCGGAACTCACCTTTTCTGGCCAGGGATTGGGAATCAGGCTCCAGGGCCTGCTGACCTCACCTCACCTCTGGGTGGAGTCTGAGTTTGGATTTCAAAGTCGTCAGTCCTTCTCTGTTGATGCAGTTAGAGGCGGGGTGGCTGTGCAAGTTCCCTTGTTTTAGTAGCAGCTGGAGGAACCCTCACAGCCAAAGTCTATTCCTGTCTGCTAAGGAGTGTGTGTGTGTAGACACACACCACAGACAGAACCCGGCCCCTCAGTATGTCTTTTATTTGTGGTGTTAATAAACCTTTGCCTGGATATGCATGGTGTGTAAAATATTTTAAATAATATGACAATATTTAAAGATTCTGTCATTTGGATCTCAATTTTTTAATGTCATAGTGTTAACTATAGCACTGAATACTTGAGCATTTAAGAGTAACAGAAGTGGTGAAATCAATATATATCAGACATAACTTTAATTTAGTAATTGTTTGAAGACAAAATTCATTCTTGTAATTTGTTAAGTATATTTTACTGCTTTAGTTTTAAATTGAATATTTACTCTTAGTATATATTTTTGTTGAAGTATTTATCACTAAAACCTCCTTTGAGATCTGCTGTATCTGACAGGCATGTGTGTTTCACTTTACTCTGAGGTACAGAGCTGTAGATAATTCCATGGTTATACACAAATACAGAATGCTTTGCAAGAGACGTTCCAAATGTTTCAAATTTTCTTGATATTATCATCCATAAACATCTATGTTCAAAGTCTACAGAAATCTATCATAGTTACAGAATTTAAAGAGACAGCATTTGTATAGCCTCTGCTTTGAACTCACGTGACAGCTCAGTTGTCATACTTCTCACACCTTCATATTCTACTTTTGTCTGTTGTAGAAACCACTTGCTTTTGTTCCTAATGTATAAAGCAAATGGCAAGAAAAAACGATTCTAACTCATTTTCCTTGCCTATAAAATGTAACTAAATGGAGTCAATGATCTCTAGGAGACTTTTCTTTACTATCAAATATATCCTTATTTTTTACCAATACAATAATACAATTCATATACATCTTACCTCCTTCATCTTAGTGACATGCAGGTGTACACATATATATAATAAATGAGTGTGAAAAATTCTAAGAAAAATGAATTATTTTCCAGTTATCCTGAAATAAATGCACAATGCAATCTCAGGTAATACATGTCTTGTACCCTGATTTTTTTTAAACATGATACAATAATGATACTAGAACTGTTGTGTTCAAGTGTATGTAAGAGAAGAAAAAGAAAAGAAAAAAAACAGACATTCAAAAGAGAGAAAAAATAGAAAAAAAAGAGCATGTAAGTAGACCATTCTCTCACAACTTTGCAAACTGAGCTTTGAGATACTGAGACAATAGTACACCAGAGATAAATGCATCCCGAGTCTCATAAACTCAGACATGAAGCACACTTTTGAAATAATCAAGATAATTTCTATGCTAATTCTAAGTATTTAGAGCGTTGTTCTCAACCTTGGCAGCACTTTAGAATCATCTGGAAAGCTTTTACAGTTTTTCTGAGCCTCACCTCAGATCAATTAAAATTCAAAAGTGGGCAGGCCCAGGTATTGCTACTGATTTAAAAACTCACCAAGGGATTCTAAAATTCACTATAGTGAGAGCAGAGATCTGGGGTGAATGCTGTTATGCACTGTGCTAAGAATATGCATTTAAATTTTTAAGTGGGAGAGCTATTTTTTTTAAACAAAAAGTTTGAAGTAACCTCACAAAATTCATATTTTATTCTGTCCACTCTCCAGTTATTACTCAAACAAGAAGTCAAATCTGAGCATGTTCAGAGCTTGCAGGATCATGAGTCATTGCAGGCCTTGATGTGTGTGCTCAACCTCTTCCAATGGTGGCCATTGCTCCAGGTAAGCTCCAGAGATACACCATCCTGCCTCCCTCCAATACCCTCCTGTTTGAAACAGTTAAATTGAGATTTTTTTAAAAAATGTAATATTCATACACTACCATTGATGCTCCCTAGACTGAAATTTTTTATTTCTTTGCCAAAGGAAATAGAAACAGTTTTCAGGCAAAAATATTAAAATAAAAATTCCCTACATTTTTAAATCCTTCTTTTATTTGGTTTCTTACCAGACCAAAGTGAAATGTGACCTGCAGCTTTGAGGGCTCTCCCAGAATTAATAATCTCCAGGTGTATTCAGAACCATTAATTGCCTCTGAAGGGAGCAATAGGAGACTTCTCCAGAATCCTGTTAAGTGGAAGAGGATACTGAGCTCAGTATTTGCTGCTTCAGTGAGTGCCTATGGCCGAGGTATTCATGCTGTACTTAAACTGTGAAGTCTGAAAGGATGAGCTGGGGCAGAGAACTTTGTTGTGCTAGCATGAATGCACCGAAGGCCTCGTAAAGAAGGCTTTTGAATCCCATGTATGTTAAGCAGTTTCTGAAGGACTGTTTCCACTTTAGGTTTTTGTACAATAAAACCCAAATTGTGCTTTTGACTACTGAGCTGAGTCTTTTAACTTTTTTTTTTTCAAAAAGAAAGAAAAGAAGGAAAAAAATAGAAGGAAAATGCCCCTCATGATGATGGCATGGCTCTGTCACATGCTGACACAGTCTATTTCTTCAGTTTCTATGTCATTAAAAGATGAGACTTACTTATGATGATTAATAATGATGGAATATGTATGAAGAAATAAATTATACAAATTCCACATCATATGTCTGGGGAGAGATACAAATTGCCAGGCCCTGATTACCACTCCACCTCGCCCAAATAAGGGACGGAAGAGAAGTGACTCTCTCTGGTTTTCCTCTGAGATCCCAACTTAGGAAGTAGAATATGAGAAAGTTTGAAAGGTGTTGTGACAGGCTCAAATTCTTTTAAATTGTGGATTTGTAAAACTCTGCCTCTCCCACCACCCCATCCCCAGCTTTCACTCTTGCCTTCACATCACATTATTTAAGGCAGCCGAGAATACCTGAGTCAATGCCATCTGACAGGATGTGTCAAATGCTCTTGTCTCTGCTGACAGGAGTACTAGACACCTTCCTAGAGCATTTCCTGAATATCTATAACTTAACATGTGGGCTGGGTGCTGAGCAGGAGGAGGGAAAGGTGCCTCATGCTACCCACTGGGCAGGTGGGAAATAGCATCAGGATGGTCATAAGGAAACTGGCTCAGAGGTTGATCATCACCATTATGTGCTCATTAGCTCAACATCACCACTGGTGGATCTGCTTCCTCTGGATGTGGTTCCTATGCTTTTTTATTAGGGAAGTAAATAAAAACATGAGCAATCTCAAATAAGTCTTCTAATTTTTACATCAAATAAACTAATGGATTTAGCTTTTTAAAAGCCAAATCATTGCCTCTGTGGAATTTAAATGAACTATAAGATCACTAAAGCTGAAATTCCATGGAATGATTCCTGAAGTTTCTGGAAGGCTTTATCTGTCTTTTAGCAACTGTTTTCTTTCTAAGACTAAAAGAATGGCACCTTTTTTTTAACCCATAAAAATATGTTGTCTTATTTTCAGAAGAGTTGATTTCAAATGATTAAAAAAAAAATCACCTCACTTAATAATGTTAATAGTATCTGAAATACCAAGAACAGGGACTGAGAATATTGAATTCTCTAATGGGGAGTAACATCCTCAACCCATGCTCATGGGATGCTTATGAACACTTCTAACCAAATCACTGTACAATTGTGCCCTGTAAGGTCTCTGAGTTTTCCTCTATCCCCAAAGTCCTCTAGCACATTAATCTTTTTGTAGACATTACACATACACTCAACAGATGTTCTTACAGATAAATTATGTGACAGTGAAAAACATGCCACTTTTAGGAGATAAATATTAAAGTAAGTCATAACAAAACATGGAGCTGACAATCCTTGTACTTATTTGGTGTTGTAGTGAAAGGTCCTAATTGTTTGGATTAATTTTTGCCAGATGGAATACACAAAAATTTAGAAAAATCACTGTAGATGAAGCCAATTGGGAAATGTATATTTATTGTGGTTTTATTGATGGTGGTCTAGAATTTAAATTCATGGAAGAAATGAGATGAATTGAGTTCAAATTATTGGGATGAATCTAATCTGTACCATATAGTAATTTATCAGTAAATTCTATGAAACTGCATTTTTTTTAAAAGTCATCTTAAAGGGAAAATGTATGCATTTCTCTTTTTCACTGCTGACGGTTTATTTGAGGGTTAGATTCACCAGAAAATGCTTCTGGCACTCTGCCATCAAAAAGCAAAACATAAACATGTCACAAACAGATCCCCATTATTGAATTGAGTTTCCCTTTCTTTATTCTCATTTTAGTCTTAGTATCTATTTGTTAGCATTTTAACCTCTAATTAGAAAGGTTGCTATGCTATTATTTTATAATTCAACTCAATTTAAACTTCTTGGGTTTGTATATTTTATTACTTTGTTATTTTTTAAAAAATATAGTTTAATTAATGTAAAATTTAACAGGGAGATGACGCAGCACGTAACAGTGCTTCCAGTATAACCATGGAGACCTGTCTTAGTTAGGGTTTCTATTGCTGTGAAGAGACTCCATGATCATGAAAACTCTTATTGAAGAAAGCATTGAATTGAAGGTTCAGAGGTTCAGAGGTTCAGTCCATCATGGTTGGGAGCATGGCTGCATACAGACAGACATGGTGATGGAAAAATAGCCAAGTGTCCTTCATTTTTTAGGCAACAGGAAGTCGACTGCATCGCTGGGATGTATTCTGAGTATATGAAACCTCAAAGCCTGCTCCCACAGTGACATACTTCCTCTAGAAGTTGTGACCCAGATTAAAGGTTTGCCTTCCAGCCTCAAGGTCTGAATTAAAGGCATGTGCCATCCAGCCTACTCCAACAAAACTGCACTTCTTCCAAGGCCACATCTCTTAATAGTGTTGAGCTTTTGGAGGTTCAATACATTCAAACTACCATAAAACCTGAGTTCAGAATCCTCACAAATTTCATAAAAAGCCAGGCATAGTTGTACAGGTACCTATAATCTTAGCAGTACAGGGGACAGAGTCAGCAGGATTACAGTACTGAGAGATCCTGCCTCAAGAAAATAAAGTCAATAGTAATAGCTCCTCCAGGTATTCCTATGCATATATGCCCTCACATTCACATATTGACACCACACACATACAAACCACATACCAGGCACACAACTACACATCACAAAATAATATGAAAAAGTTCAGACTGTAGAAGTTGAATTTTGAAAGTAGATGGCTTTGAATTAGAAATGTTGCCATTTGCTAGTGGTTATTAAAATAATATTTTCATACCATTCACTTTGTATGTTCACCAAAATTTCAGACCTCAATTCTAGTCCTTGAACTGTTGAATATAGAATGGAATTGAATACCTAATTTTTAATTAGCATTTTACTGTGATTCCCTACACATGAAAAAAAATACTACTAAAATTATTGCCTTCAGAGTTGAGGTTTGAATTCTACTATTACTTTTGAAAAGTAAGTAAAAATACTTTGGATTATGCAATTTCTTTATTCTTCCATAGATCATTAATTTCTTTTCCTTAGAGGCAAACTCACCTAAAGCATGTTTTGTCCTATAAACCTAGTTGGCTTATTTTCTTTTTTTCATGGGCTTGAGAAGAATAGAGTCTTGGTTTGTGGACAAAATAAAGTGCTAGTAGACACTCAAATTTAAAATAAGTAAGTTGGCATATCTAACAGCAACAAGCAGGGCTTGAGGACTGAGGCAAGCCAGGAGATCCATGCAGACTTACCCTAAGTATCTTGGGAAGATCTGCACCCCGCCCCCCCCACACACACACATCCACTCCTCCCACCCCCACTCTCTGAATACTCTTTATTTTTTGGTCATCTCACATAAAATGTATTTTCTTCTCCAAGAAACTCACACAAGAGAGTTGGGTTTTCTCTAGTTACATCTCCTCAAATAATTGACAAGAACAATGCTTTTAAACATTTTGGGTGAGGCTGGAGTTAGTATGCACAGACCCTTGAGATTTTCTTTCTCTCCTCTCTCTTTCTCCCCCGCCCCCACTTTTCAGGCATTGAAATGATGTTCTGTAATGGGTTAGACTTAAAATTTGAATCTGCTAATGAAAGAATTAATAAATTAGAAATAGGACTACATATTTAGCTTCTGGATATGTGATCAATGTTGCTGATGCCATTATTTCTGTTTTTGCTATTGTTGTTTCTGTGTATTTTGATTCATAGTGGCTGAGTAGTGCTTTCAGATTTCATGATTTTGTGGGCTTTACATGCACATAAAAAATGACAAAAAAATCACATAACCTAACATTCTAAAAATCAGTGTCCTGAAAACATCTAGCTAAGTAGTATGTTATTTTGCCTGAAGAAAGTGTTGCTACCAATTTAGACGATATTAGGAACATTTTCTTAAAAAAAAAAATACTGTCTCAGAATTGTTAGGCTGCTTGTTTTCCAGAACTGTTCCACGCCACTATAAGAAAAACAATAATTTTACCTCAGTTCCTGCTTGTTGAAATTGGACAGTTTCTGAGGAAGCCAATAACAAAAGGACGATCAGTTGTCAATGTCCCTAACAGCAGGGATGAGGGAGATAGTATGAAGTAGGCCTGAGTTACCCTATCCAGGCTTGTAACCTTAACCAGCCCCTGGTAGCCAATAAGAACATACTAATATGATTGTCATTCCCATAAGCCAATCATATCTGAGATGACCTAATTGTCCCTGAAACTCCCCTTAGCTGTTTTTTATGGGAGCCTGCAAGCTTCTCTCAGGATCACCATATTGCCTTTGTGTCTGATATGCTGGTACTTTTTCTCTCAATATAGAAACACTCTTGCTGATTGCATAGAAGGATGGTGGTCTTTTGTGGGACTTCTTCAGGACCTAACATCCAGAATCAGCAAAGTCTTAGAGAATTTTCCCTGAATAGTATTAACTTACTTAACTTCTACATGAAGAATAAACATAAACACTCAGAAACACAGTCACTAAGAGTAAAAGTCTGTCTTGGGGCTCCATTCTAATTGAAGAACGTTCCTCATGTAGATATTGATATTTATGAATTTGTTTGCAGGACTAGAGAGATGAATCAGAAGTTTAGAGCACATAATGTACTTGTTCAGGGAACTGATCTGAATTCAGTTCCTAGTATTCATGTTTAACTGTTCACTAATACCTGTAACTCCTGTACCAGAGGATTTACCACCATCTACTGGCTTCTTAGACATGAACTCATCTCTCCCCCCAAACAGCAATGCACATAATTAAAAATCAAAATTACAAACAACTTTAGGATTCTAGGTTCCATCTATAGATGCAAAAGAAGGTTCAGTTGCTTAAGGTAAAGTTACAGACCTAGGCTTGTGACTAGATTTAATTTCAGATCATGCCATAGGTCAGAGAGGCCTAGAATACCATGGAAGGTCCAAACATTCTGCTTAGGTACATATAAAAAAGATAATATCAAAATTAAGGCAAGAGACTATATCCATTAAAATTATAGAAAACCATCCCCTTGATCTAGACAGAGTAATGTCTATCTAGATACATGAGGCCTACATAACCTCAAATAAACAAAACCAATGAGATGCTACAGTTAAAAAGTGAAATGTAGATATAAAAAAAGATATTCAAAGCTTCAAGAGAAGAAGCCAACCTGGGGTTTGAGCCTTGATGAGGATAGAGTCTATATATAACATTCCTAGACCAGGGAGAGACCAGAAAATCAAAGCCCTTTCACCTGGTGGAGTAGGGGGTCTGGGGAAAAATATTTAAGGCAAAAGAAGAAAGCAGGAACCTGAGCACAGAGGCAACTCCAGCTCCTAACCCCAAATCAGTCTACACCCCACCAAGAGTGCTCTAAGCAAACAGAACTAAGAAACAAACAAGCTTAGCTATTCCAATATCTGAGAAAATAGATCTCAGATCAAAACTCATCCTAAGAGACAAAGAGGATCACTTTACATTTATGAAAGGAAGAATCCACCAAGAGAATATTATAATTCTAAATATACACACCAACCATAGGACACCATATTTCTCTGATGGTATTAAAGGCTAGAGAGTTGAGTTATCCCCTTTTTCTTGCTACCAAATTAAGAAAGAAAGCTTATATACAAGATAAGGTTGAAAAACAAAAAAGCTTAAGTTGTTTTCTTAAAAAAATGTTTTAAGAACTAAAGCACTATTTTAGTTTTCTAATACAAGTTGTGATAGAAAGTGGTTTAGGTAGTAAATGTTGTATTCATCAAAATAGAATAGATAATTGAATATTTTCTCCAAACTTGCCAAATACAAACAACTGGGCACTGTGAATGTAATTCTTACTTGATAATTATTTTTATTGTATATAGTTTTATCATGTTAGAATTAAATTATTTCCTTTTTAATTTAGAAAAAAAGGGGAAAATGTTGCAGAATATTTGTTTACACTGTGTGAAGATGTGTCACTGTGACTGATTTAATAAAAGGCTGAGCAGCCAATAGATAGACAGAAGGGAACAGGCAGGACTTTGGGGGAAAGTGAGAAACTTGGGAAGAATTTAGGTGCATAAGAGATGCCAGTGAGGCATTTATATGTCAGACATATAGAACATAGAACAGGTACAAAGCCATGTAGCTGAGTGTGAATTAATAGAAGCCGGTTAAATTATAAGAGCTCGTTGGGAACAGGCCTAAGCCAAAGGCCAAGATTTTTATAATTAATAATAAGTTTCCATGTCATGGGGAGCTGGAGGTCCTAAAAAAAAAAGTCCATCTATAGGTTTAAGTAGGTTTACTGTATAAGGTGAATCAGGGGGCAATGTCTTTCTCATATATCATAGGTATCAACTAAAATGTCTAGTGCTTGGTATGTTTTACCTCTTTCTGAGAAGTATCGGTCAGTAGGGTCCCATCACAACAGACATAACACCTTGTTGTATTTGATCTTATTTACTCCACAATCTGATTGTAAGGCCATATTATTGAAAACATTATACACCTGAGTTATAGGATAAGGAGAAATCAGTCTGGTACTTACATGAAATCTTCATCTCTACTATCTAGCTTTCATAGTCCTGTGATGTGTTATGACCCATTTCTAGGAGAAAAATTTTATCAATTTTATCTAGTTGTGAACACTTTAAGTGGCAATAATGACCGGTGTGTCAAGACAGGCCGACTTGTACAATCGTGGCACAACATTTATTGGAGAAACCAACCGCTTCCTGCCTTACGCCATAAGAGAGAACATATGCTAGAAACGTTTTCCTGGGTCTAAAACTCATGGGCTCCCAGAGAAGTCTTAATGTTTCATGGATGTAGTAATAAGCAGCCTTCTAAGTTGACATTTTTAGATCCATAGATTAGTATATCTTTCAACCATCATCAGGAGCTTCTTTTATTGCAGTTGATGCCAATTAGTACAGAGACCCACAACTGGTCAATGTGCAGAGAATGTTAAGTGTTCATCTCTAGCAGAACATCACATATCCCTCCTCCAAGACTCAGGAATTGTGAAAAATGGGTAAAAAATAGAGCCAGAAGTAATGTTTTCTTGAGATGAAGGCAGCACTGTTTACTTTGCTTCCTACCTGCACATGAAACCTGAGCAGCTTACCTTAGTGGCCTGCATACCATGCTAAACCATGAGGCAAATGAACTCTTACCATCTTAACTTGCATTTCTTAGATAATTTTTCACTCCAGTCATAAAAGTTACTAATATAATTGCTAAATTACAGATTTCACCTTTTAGTCCATTTTCCAACCAGATTTGTTCCTCTCTAAAATCATAGCATGAGTCTGATTCAACAGTTACTAATCAAAGGAATTCTAAGAGCCATAGATAAACACACCACAATCTACAGTGTTTTGAAAAATATATAGAACTGTTGCTGTGTCAACTGTAGAAAAAGATTATAATCAATTCCCATAATTTTTACATACTATTTTCTTAATACAGCTTTCCTACAAATGAGCTTGATCTTATAATAATTAATAACCTTTAAGCTTGAAATGTGTAATGTATTCTTCTCTAAGAGAATTAACAAAATTAGTATGGTAACATTTTGCCCAGAATTTTATTTTTAGCATCCAAATTAGATTGCTCTTTCTCTTCATTCTACATGGAAATGATCTGATAGTTAGATTTTAAAATGATATATACTTGAAAAATTGTACTGACAATATGCTTATGTCTGAAAAGAAAACATTCCATTGTTAAAACCTGCACAAATCAAAAAAATCTTACTTGCCCCTATATCCCTAGTATCTTTTCACTTAATCAGCAGACATGGTTGGAGCCTAGAGGGCCCACAACTGTTCTCACCAAGTGAAGGCTGGGGAGGCTGAAGCCTTCTGCACATAAATGCTATTTATCAAAGCAATATGAAGAGCTGACTCATGGTATGTACAAGTTTGAATTTCATGTGTTGTGTTTTCTTACAAAAGGGGACACTTCTAGTTTGTTTCAAACACAAAACAAAAGCTTAACTGTCTATTACAACTGCTCCCAATAAACCAAAAACAATTTGCTGTATGCAAGTGTATAGCATCAGTTTAAAATAATGAAAAACTATTATATAAGCAGAATATTATAATTAATCTTTCCTCTAACAAAAGTTAAATTAATCACCATAATTAATACACATCACATTTTGTCTGCTTTACTGTATAGAAACGGACACACATATCCTCTTACTGTTTTTGATGAGGTGAATTAAGGAATTTCTCTAGAGTATTAGCTAGCCAAGTGTATTTTTACATGATTAAAAAAAATGGAAAACATTACAATAGAAAGCACTTTTAAAATATGTATTGAAAAGCTCTTTAAATATTCTTAAAGCCACTATGGGGCCATTCCCTTAAGTTCCTTGCATAAATAACTTTTCACAGTTTTTAAATATCAAAGGAAGGAATATAAGCAAATAACTTTCCAAATATGAGGTACTTATGAAACTAAATATTTCATTTTTGCATGATTAACTATGAATATCTACAAATTTACTAGGCATTTGTAGTTCATGTGGCAATAATATGCATATAAAATTTAATATTATTACATTCAGAGAAAAGACTGGAGTAATAACAGGATTATCAACAAGTGTAAAACATGTTATGTTCATTTTTATTATATTTCAAAATACAGAAATAATGTCTCATATTAATTTTTATCTTTTGTGTGAACATCAAGAAAATGGGTTAGTGTATCATAAACATTGATATAATTACATTAATAAAAATGATGTCTCCTTTTATCATTTTCTTTTCTTGAGACTCTGGTTCATATTAAAGCTATCCCTCTTGGAATGCTGAAATAGTTTAATGGCAAAAGGCACTTGCTGAAAGAGTCATGACATGATCTGGGCCCTTTGGTACCTTTAAGATAGAAGGATAGAAACAATGCCTATGAGTTTCTCTCTGACACACACACACATGCTTTGGGATGGGCAAGGTAGAAAACACAGAAGCACACAGACACATGCACACACAGAGGCAAACATATGCACTAAATAAATAAGTCAGCAAATGTAATTTTTAAATTATAGACAACATTTTTCTATTATTCCCTGGTGACTCCTCATCCCATTATTATTTTTTAACACATTTTTACATTCATCCTCAATCTATACTATGTTTTACATTTAAGCTCACCTGTTTCATTCTCATGAGATTCCTAGAAAGTAACTGTATGTCTTCTCATTTACAGTACATGAAACTGAGCATTGAATCACCATAAGTTGGATGATTATCCCAGGGACATACCTGGAATGTGGAACACCTGGCATGAGACTCACATCTCTCAGGCTCCAGACTTCTTATTCTAATTGCTCACCCTCTAATTATGACCTCAACTAAGATGTCTAAAAGATAGCTGATAATGTTACTTTGTATTCAGTGGTGATCCAGTAACTGCATCAAAACATATACTGAACCCTGAGGCCACAGGACACAATAAGTTTTCTACTAAGGTTCACCTTCAATTTTAAGAGCTACTTTTCCCACTTCTGGTTGGCCAGAGAGCCTACAGTTTCCTGTAAAGAAACCACTAACTAGCAAGCTTACCTGGTACACAGTTATTGGTGTTAGATCACAAATAAAAACTGAAACTGGACAGCCTGTATTCAACACAAGTGCTGTCAGAACCATAAAAGAGACAGTGTACTTTTACCCAGAGCTTTTTTTTAAAAAACTTGATTATCCTATAAATAAGAAAGTGTAGTAGTATTTTCATTTTATAGAAGGAAAAATCGAGACAAGGAGAAATCTTATTACAGGAAGGTTACTCAGTAAATTGATAGGTAGGTTTCCATCAACCTTTAAAGCACTCAGAAGGAGAAGCAAAATAACCCTTGGTCCCTGTAGTATCCTAACAGTGATATACCTGTGAATATCCACAGCCAACATGCAAGAGATCATTTTATTTCATCATTTTTATGACTAGGAGTTAAAAGTAGATGTTACGTTGTATGATTCCTGGATACCTTGAAATTTTCCTCGTAAGTTATTTGGTATTTATAATTTGCTTTTTTTTTTTTATCACTAACTGTGATGCTTATGACTAAGGATATGAAGGGCAGTGTGTAAAGGTAAATGTAATATAATAATGCTAGCCATTATTAATAATTTGCACTTAAGTAAATGCTCCCGAAAGTTGGGTTTTGAAAGGGGAAAACTGAATCATCTGGAGGTCTACAGGAAGCCAAAGGGAAGTTTGCTGAAATGAGGTAAAACTGAGCAACAGCCCAGAAGACAGCACCCAAAGACCTGGAGAGAAACTGATCCACTTCTCTCTCCATAAGGGACAGTTACAGTGCAAGTAGTCAAAGTCCATCCAACTTTTATTAATTGGGAAACAAGAGTCATAACACTTTAACCACATAAAACCAATAAATATGCATAATATTGTATTTAAAGTAAAAGTCCAGTCATGCAAAGCATAAATAAACTTAAAATGCTGAATTTGGGTACAAGCAAAACCCATCTTTCTAAGAGAGTTAATTAGCTGTACTGAGCATTGTTATTGTACAAAGCAAGGGGCCACCTGCACTGAAATAGAATGTGACTTTGAAGGGCCGCTATGGCTAAAACAAAGTTATCACCCCAGGGCAAGCACGAAGTCGTGGAAGACATGGCTAAAAATAAAGTATGGGGTAGGATTGTCTTTGAGGACTTTTAAAAATTAATTATTTCTTTATTTTTCTCCCCATCTCCTCCTTGCAGTTTAAGATGTTTTTAATTATTTAAGACAATGAATAAAACAATTAAAATGTAGTATGGACATAATAGAAATCTTGCATCTGAAATTCACTCTGCAGGAGAAAGAGATGTTGCTTTAGTTCCCACAAATGTCATTCATTCAGGGCAACACTGAAAATATGGCCATTTCAGTTACCACATTGCAAATCATAGATCCCAAAGCAGTGTGTGTGACTAAGTTGAATGTCTTACATGTTTTTATTATTGAGAATAGAAAAAGAGAGGAATCAGAAACACAGATCCAACAATCCATGAAAACTAGAATAGACAGACCTTCTCAGGTATGTCCAACCACTTTTTTTGACCCATGACATTGCTTGCAGATGTTTAACAAGTTAGGATAGTGAAATGAATTTACCCATTATTTCTCTAATAACAACATGTTCAAGAACTGAAAGGGGTGTGAGAAATGGAGGACAAGTCTGGAAGATTCTTTGTCTTGACTCAGTCTCTAAAGAAATTGTTAAAAGGAATGATAAATCTAGGCATTTATATCTTTCTCCTTTGTATTTTGGGCTCCAATTATTAGGTTCTGATTTAATTAGCTGTACTGAGCATTGTTATTGTACAAAGCAAGGGGCCACCTGCACTGAAATAGAATGTGACTCTGAAGGGCCGCTATGGCTAAAACAAAGTTTTAACTCAGACCAGCAGAAAATACATGTAATATTATTTTAAAGACTTTATCTAGATATTTAAATTTTAAATTAACTTTTTATGCAATTTACTTTTTAAAATAAAGAATATGCTATTTAGTAACAGGTCATTAATATTGGATACCATTAATATGGCTAGGATAGTATTATAAGGGCCTATTATTAATATCTATCTAGTTTGTTGCTCAATTTAACATCCAGAACCACATACAAATAAGAGATATTTGAGTTAACCATGCAGTTTGAAAAGATGTCCAGAAAATTATTTCAAATGTCACTGGTAGTTCCATACTTAACTTGAAATTGTTTTTACATGTTCTCATAGTTATCAATATTTGCAAAAAAATTTTCAGTATCAGTAGTTCTTTTAAGATTTAAGTTATTTATGAAGAATTATCACTCTCTACTTCTCTATCTTAGTGTGGAGCAGTGAACAACTCAATGCCTTCCACTATGACTTTCTCAGAGAATCAGACTTAAGGCTGATGAGCAGAGAAGACAAAGTACAATGTCAAACACTCAAAGAGGAGAAGGGAGACCAGAAAGCAAGTGGATTTCAGAATGCCTAACCAAGGTTCATGTTCATAGGAACCAAAAACATCTGGGCATGACAAATTTCAAAGCCTGTAATTTTCACTGGACTGTGATTATATCAACACTATTTTATTTTCCTTGGACTACACCTACTCATTCTTCTAGGTATTATGTACAGGGTAGAGAATTAACCATCATAAAAGGCAAAAATTAATTTGCATTGATAATTGTTTAGATCTTAAAAATGAGAAAGTAGTCAAAGGTCAGAATTATTTTCTACTGATAATTGTTTTGATATTAAAAATAAGAAAGCAGTCATTTCCTCCTGAATGGCTGTGTGTTTTCTTTAATGATAGGGCTACATTTGCCTGGTAAGTATAATTTACTGAAAGCATCAATAACTGTTTGCCAAATAACAATAATTGTATCTTGCTGAAAATAATGCTCACATCTCTGTCACATTCATTCACAGCAAAAAGATTTACTTCTGAGTAAATTGAGTAAAACAACTCGCACATTATCCTTCGACAGCTACTTCATATACTATATTTATTCCACAAAAGGAAAATTGTGAAGGAAACAATTTAACAGAAGCAAATGCTCTCTTCATCTTTGCGTTCTTTGCTGCCTGTAGCATTCACAGTGCAGTGGTTATCTTGTCAAGATTCTCCTAGATTGCAATTCATTTTCCCCCTGTTACCCAAGAGCCTAAAAGCAAATTCCCAACAATACATTAAGTGGCATAAAACAATTCTTGAAAGAAAGAATTAGATTAGATATGAAGCAATACAGGAAAAGTTGGAGATTGGGAATTATACTTATCAAGTTGTGTGTGGAGAAATGTCATTTGTGAGATCTCAGAGGAACCTGTTGTGACTGCTTGATACACTCTGTGTAGGATTTGTCAGGTTGCAGCGTAATTCCTGGATTCAAAGACACACAGGTTCACTTATCTTGCAAAACTGTTCCCAAGATGGACCAATTTGTCTGCCAATGTTTATCCTTCTTTCAAGGTAACTGTACTAAGTGGAATTTTTCCCCCAAACAAAGGCTGAGCTCCCACCTTCTGTATATTTAACTGTTTTCTTGGCCAAGAATGTACTTAATCTTTTCCCTGAGCTTTTCCACAAAGTTACTAAATATCAAAGAACATTGTATTTGAAGTTCATTGTCTAGAGAAAAAACAAGATGAAGGTAATTTGAGTACTAAAATGTATCCCAAATCTACAACACTGATGCTTCATCATTTGCTCAGTCCTCTTGCTATTTTATAGTAAAGCTTCAAAAAGAGAGTATAATTAGCTGAGTATATATATCAGTCACAACAGATTCCTCTGAGATCTCACAAATGAATTTCTTCACATATAAATTGATAAGCACAATTCCCAATCTCCAGCTTTCTCTGTATTGCTTCAAAAAGCAGAAGATAAAAAGAAAAAAAAATACTAGAAATATCAAAGAAAATGTTTGGAACGTCAAACTCTTTTCTAAGGCCTTTTCTACCAGGCAGGAACCTATAATTGTTTACGTGTTTTGTTTTCTTTTTGAATTTCAAATAGGCTCTTTGGTGGGAACACTGGAGCATTACTCCAATGTAATTCTTCAGCATTCTATGTTTTAACGCTTCCTATTTATCATGTGCCCTAGAGAAATTTCAACTGTAAAACAATATCTTCTCCTTTGGATTTTTTCTCTTGTTTTCCTTTCTAATTCATGAGAAGTTGTTCTTTAGAGAAAAGGGGCGGGACAACCTATTAGGGATCTCGTAGTGTACTGTGCCCTTTGCTTGGAAGCTAAAGCCTTTCCAAAGACTTTGCACTCTAATATAATGGTATCTGACAATTATAGTTTTCAGAGTTCTATAACTTTCATTGCTCTAGTGGTTTCCAAATATTTTCATTATGTGATAGAAAATGGCTTTCTGCTCAGTACACCAGATAAATCTGACCATGAAGCTACTGGCAGGGTAACGGAAAGGTGTTGGTCTGTGCTTTTATTGCACTATTTATAGAATGATGGCTAAACTTCACATTACCTTATAACCCAGGAATGAATTATGCAGTCTTATATATAAGGTCTGAATTCCTGACCATGTAAGAAATAAAACTGTGCTACATTTGAGTAATTTAGCTTTACAGATTTCCTTACTTATGAAAGGAAAAATGGGGCCAGTGAGGTGTCTCAATGGGTCAGGACACTTTCCATTTAGCCTCACAACCTGAGTTTGATTCTCAAAATTCAAATGATACAAAAAAAAAAAAAAAAAAAGAACCAACTCCTACAAGTTGTCCTCTTACCTCCAATTAAAGGCTGTGGCATGTACACACACACACACACACACACACACACACACACACACGCACACGCACACGCACACACACACACATGCACACACGGGGGTGTAAGAAAGAGAGAAGATAGATTTATATAAATAAAATCAATATTTAAAGAGAAAGAAAACTATTTTGCAGTGTTTTCCCCCCAACTATAGACAGTTATCTCTCTATTATGTCTAATCTGTGTTTCAACTTTACAAATTAGATCTGAGCTACAAATCTCCAACTCTGTAGATCTTCTAAGTGTGTGTATAACTGTTCACTGAAGATAGGCTACTGTTCATGAAGGAATCAATCAGAGAGTACCACTTCATAGTAGTTTTCTCTATTTTTAAATGTTATTTATTTATTATATGATTCTCCCCCCAAGGGTGTGTGTGTGTGTGTGTGTGTGTGTGTGTGTGTGTATGTATGTATGTATATGTGTATGTATACATGCCACAGCCCTTAATTGAAGATAAAATAAAAACTTATTGAAGTTGGTTCTCTTCTTGCAGCATGTGAATTCCAGTTCTAAAAATAAAACCCAGGTAGCTAGGATGGATATCTTTTATAATCATATAAACTCCTCACATGAAGATGTGTGGTGATTTATTTACATTGAGCCCTTTGTTTTTTCTATAAATTAGAAAAAGACAGAGTAATACTATTGTAAACATTTATAGAAGACCAACAATGAGAATTATGGGAATTGCATTGTCCAAAGCTGATATTAGCCTAATAATAGAGTGAAGAAAAAGAAAAATTCATCTGAGTCTAAAACCTGACTTGGCCTCTGTAATTTGTGGGATCCAGACAAATTATCCTTTCTATGCATTGAATCTAGTCTCCTTACAGAGTTGCTTCAATAACTAAGCATGATTGTTCTTGCAAAAATACTTAGCAGATCACATTTATACATTCAGTCGCTATCTTCTTCCACAATGTAGAATGGGTTGGGGATGAAGTCTTGGCCAATTTTAAAGCTAGCAGCTGAAACTGAGTGTCAAAATGATTCATTCAAATCCTTGGGAATACTTACTCAAGGTTCCTTCCCCCTCCCGCCACATCAGGTCATTGTTTCTTCTTCACAACTCCCCATCCCCTCCCTGGGCAGGCAGCAGACAGTCTCATGGTCCCACTGACCCAATATTGCTTAGTTCAGTCTCCACTCCTGGCAGATCCAGCTTTCTCCCCCTTCCCTCAAGAGTGAGTCAGGTGTTCCTCTAAGGGGAGTGGGATCCAAAAATACCTGCCTCCAAAGAGGAGACCAGAATTATTTTGCAGCAATCAAATCTTCAGATTCATTAACTTTCCATACTTTTCTAAAGTGACCCTCTTTCAGGATCCTGCTGCCTTCTTTTAGCTTAGCTCCTCCCAATTAACTAAAAAAGAAAATGTATTATTTTTTCACTAACAGCTGATTTATAAGCTGCCTCCAGAGTATACACTTTCTTCAGTAAGACTACACCTACTCTAACAAGGCCAAACCTCCTAATAGTGCAACTCTATTTGGGGACCATTTTCTTTTCAATGACCACATTCCACTCCATGGCTTCCAAAGGCCTGTAGTTATATCATAATGCAAAAAAAATGCATTCAGTCCAATCTCAAAAGTTCCATAGTCTATAACAGTCTTAAACTTATTTGAAAGTCTAAAGTTCAAAGTCTCTTCTGAGATTTATGTGATCTCTTAACTAATAAAATCAAAATTAAAAAAAAGCCCAGATCACATACTTCCAACATATAATGGTACAGGATATGCATTACCATTCTAAAACATAAGGAAAGGAGCATAGTGAAAAAATACTGGACCAAATCAAGACTGAAAACCAGCTGGGCAAACTCCAAAGTTTGTATATTCCATGTCTGATGTTGAAATACTCTTCAGATTTGCAATGCCTTTCAGCTTCATTGATGGTAACATACTTCTCTCTCTTGAGATAACTCTACTCTCTGTTACCAGCTTTCCTTGGCAGGTATCCCAGGTCTCTGACATCTTTAACACTTTGGGATATCCAAAGCAATGCTGACTTCTCCTTCACAGCTTCATACAATAACCACCATTCACCTGATACATGGCTGGCCTCAGTGGCTTTCCTTAGTCATTGAAGAATATTTCATAACCTCTTTTTGTTGTCATAACTCTAGAACTATGTGGCTGAAACTGCTAAATTCTACTGCTTGCTGGGAATGGAACATGACCAATCATTCAATTACATCTTCATCAATTTTTGTTTTTGATGGTTTCCTTCCCTGCCTAAGCTTGGCTGTTCTGCAACTTGCTTTGAAGATCAGGCCAGCTTCTCCCTCTGGAGTGCTGGAATTAAAGGCCTGCACCACACACACACCAGATTCTAACTTTTTCTTTAATTCCTTTTACAAACTGGAAATTTAGTTGGGTGGGACCTTGCCCTAAGTTCACCACTCCCTTTATTCCATGAACCTGTTTATCTCCTTGAACACAGGATTTAGCTCCATTTCACTTCCTGGTGTTCTTTTTCTCAGCATATTTTATATTTTGTAATTTATCCTTCTCATCTTGTTCCTTTTCATTAGAAATCTTCATCAGGTACCACTAATAACCACATGACAGTCTAAGCTAGGCTGTTTTAAGATTTCTTCTGCCAACATAATTAATCCAAAAGTCTTCAATGAGGCAGATTCTTCCTACAAGGCAAAAGTCAGCCATATTCCTCACCAAAATATCACAAGAATACTCTCTGGGCCACATATTAATATTCTTCTCCCTGAAGCCACATGACAAAGGCTCCCACAGCTCAAATAACTCTTAGTACCACTCTCTTTTACGCTTTTATGAGTATGACCCCCTTAAGCACACTTAAAGCATTACACTGCTTTTCTAATCCAAATGCCCAAAGTCAATATTATTCCAAATAAAAGCATGGTCCAGCCTGTCACAGGTATATTTCACTCCTCGTACCAACTCTGTCTTAGATAAGGTTTCCATTGCTGTGAAGAGACACTATTATCCTGGTGACTCTTATAAAGAAAAACATTTAATGGAGTGGCTTACACTTTAGAGGTTTAGTCCATTATCATCATGGTAGGACACAGAGGCCTGGTGGTAGACATGGTGCTGGAGCTGAGAGTCCTTGATAGACAAGCAATAGGAAGTGAACTATCTCACTGGGCATGGCTTGAGCATTTATACAGCCTCACAGCTTGCCTCTAGAGTGACATACTTCTTTCAGCAAGACCATACATACTACATCAAGGACACACTTCCTAACAGTACCATTCCCTTTGTGAGAGTAGGGGGCATTTTCTTTCAAACCACCACAAAATGCATGAAAATTATTTAAAATTCAATTTTAATTTATATTATTTTTATGTACAAGGTATGATAGTTCAGTGGATAAAGACACTTTCTGGCACACTGAACACCTGAGTGCAAGCCTATGGTAGAAGGAGAGAAGTGAGTCCCACACATTGTCCTCTAGTCTCTACACATTCACTGTGGCAAGTGCTTACTCCTTCCTTGGGTAAATGAACGTAATTTTAAAAGGAACTAATTCTTATTAGAAATAAAAACTCTTACAGGCTGACAAATAAAAGGCTTTCAAGTATGACAAATTTGGGATATAGTTCTGTTGTAGAATGTTTGCCTAGCCTATCAAAGGCCCTGGGTTCAATATCTGGCACTGTAAAAAACAGACACCCTACACATTCTGAGACTTCTAGATAGGTATGGTTTCTCGCTCATACCTATATTCTTGATATTCAGGAGTGTTTTCACAAGGTATACACTAGCTGGGCTATCTATTGATAGATATCTATTGATAGCTTAACACTATTTTAAAACAATGATGCATAAAAATGTTTTATTATGATAATATTCTATGGTTGCAATTTGTAGAATTTTTTATTCATATATTTGTCTTCTCTGTTTTCTAAAGAGAGAGAAAAATTGGTCATAGAGTTGGGTGTGTGGAAAGGTGGGAAGTGTTTGCAAGGATATGTGGAGGAAAACCATGATCAGAATATATTGTATGCATTTTCAATTTAAGAAAATGTTTTGAAATTAGGTACAGACAAGGTTTGTAGAGCAATCTAAATGCACTAAACACTGTTGACACTTGAACTACTGCACTCCCCATGCTGGATATTTTGTGGCAGCTATTCTTCATCTGAAATAACAAAGATGATCACTGACCCTCACTGTCACCCTTTGTTTCCCGGTTTTATTAGCAGTAGAGCCAAATGTTTCTCAACTTGAAAAACACCAGCTGTCAACAACGGTCAGAGTACAGCTGTCATTCACAGCCACTAGGCTACCCTGTGGAGAGGAGGCTTCCTCTGGAAAGTAAAAATGCATCTGAACAAATTCCCAGCTTTCCTCAGGACTGCAGTCTCTCTACCAAGGCCCTCATTAGGATGTGAAAGAAGACATGCTAACTTTTTAGGGACAGTGGGAATTTTCCACTCCCAAAGAAGCTCTGGAGTCACACAAAGGTGAAGGAAAAAGAAGAGGAGAGTAGAGAGCCAAGGTAGTATTCTCCAGGGGCTGACCTGGGGGAGTGGGTCTGAAAAAATGGGCTAGACACAGAAGGGGATTTCCAGTTAGTGGCATTGCTCAAATGTAACTGTCATTTGAGCAGGTGCATGTTCCTGGCTGATGGATGGGGTCTCTAGGTGAGGGTGTGATTTTCTCACAAACTTACCTGAGGATAATATTTGTCCCATGTGTTTGAAGAGTAAAAAGTTCCTGGCACACCTGGATTTTACTAGGAAGCCTTATAAGTTCCAGAACAATGAGAGACTCTGTCAAAGAAGAAGAGAAAGAAGAAGGAGGAGGAGGAGGAAAAGAAGAAGAAGAGGAAGAAGAAGGAAGAGGAGGAGGAGGAGGAGGAGGAGGAGGAGGAGGAGGAGGAGGAGAAGAAGAAGAAGAAGAAGAAGAAGAAGAAGAAGAAGAAGAAGAAGAAGAAGAAGAAGAAGAAGAAGAAACAATTACGTCCAAGGAACAACTTGAATCCTAACATTTTTTTCCTTTGGCTTCTACACACACAGGCACACACATGCATATTTACACACAGACATGTGCTCACACACATGTGGACACACACACACACACACACAGAGAGAGAGAGAGAGAGAGAGAGAGAGAGAGAGAGAGAGAGAGAGAGAGAATCTTGTGGAATTGTGATCTGAGTACAGTGTTTGTCAGAGGCAGTGAGAAAATGGGAGGAAGGCTATGCCTTTACTATTACATTGGTTCACAGTTGGCTTCTTTTTAAAAATTATCTTCTCTTGTCCTGTTTTGTTTTTCATAATCTATACCAAAGTTTGGCACTAGGACTTTCCACAGGATATGACAAGTGACAATGCTATCTTTTGATTAAGTAAAAGGTTTTATTATTCAGAATGTGATGATACTGAGAGGGAGCATTGGAAACAAAAGTAATGTGTTGGACTTTGAATCAAATATACTAGGAGATGAATCTTGCTATTTATCTGTCTTATATACATGGGCAATTCTTTTAACCTCCCTGATCCTAAGTTTTTCATTTGTAAGAGGGTTCTCAAATTGCTTAGAAAACATATTTTTAGCCCTAATCACAAATAATATTCCTTACTAAATATGATTATATGTTATATGCTAAAATTTGTGGTAAATCAATTTTTCAATGTAAGTAAAATAATTTATTTGGAGGCAAGCAAATTACCATCTACTTACTACTTAATCAAGAAATTTCTATTGATCACCATCTGCTATTGGACTAAAGGAGTTGTTACTGATTCAGTTATTGAGTATATTGGTTCAGTGGGAATTTCATAGCCAGACTGCTTCTAGAGTTAAATGTAAGAACAGATGATTGAGCACCACTTTAGCCAATACAGTTGATACAAACAAAAGCATCCACTAGGCATGAACTTTCTGTGAAACAGTAAAATGAACAAGGACGCACTTATGAGTGACAGGTTGTGTAAAAAGAATGCTCACCATGCCATCCTGTTGTTGGGTCAACATTTTAATGGCCATAAACAGAATTTTTCACAGAGCAGAGAGAAAATTCCAGGTTTTAATAATATTTTTAGTATTTGTTATGCCTGTGTCTAGGAATTCCCAATGACCATTACAGAGTTGGACATGCTGTAACATGCATGAGGGTTTTATTGTTATATACAGGTTCCAATGAAACCGGATCAATAGTCATGTTCAGGAGCAGCAGAAAGCTAACAAACCGGAAGTCCAAACTGGCAGGGGGGCTTTAAAGAAAAACATACGTAAGCAAGGTGCAACACCTTAGCATTCTTGGATTAGCAAAAGCAATACAGGTATAGCAGATATTTGCTGAAACTTCAGGTGTGAACATAACATTGAATCTATTGGCTCAGGCATATGTGCAAACCTGGGCCCCACCCTCAGGTACCAAATGTATGGATGAACCGAAGTCTTCATAGTATTGAGTTTAGATTTTGAGAAAGCAGACATTTGTGGAATGAACATACTAGACTGTAGTATGAAGTTTTATTGGACATACTAGGTAAATTTAAAGAAAGACACACAGTGACAGATGAGTTTTTATATTAATGTTAAAAATCTATTAATTGGGGCTGGAGAGATGGCTCAGCGGTTAAGAGCACCGTCTGCTCTTCCAGAGGACCTGGGTTCGATTCCCAGCACCCACATGGCAGCTAACAACTGTCTGTAGTTCCAGTTCCAGGCAAACACCAAGGCAAATAAATAAATAAATAAATAAATAAATAAATAAATAAATAAAATAAAGTTTAAAAAAATCTATTAATTTATTTACATTTTAAATTATCAAGATGTTTTTCCTCAGTAATTTCTTGAAATCTGCTATAACTGCTTTATTTTAGTCTAGCTTTTATTCTATTTTAATCAAAACAAATTTTCTGTCTCACTATAAATCCCCTAAAATATGCTGAGACTTCTTTTAAAAGCTATTGCTTTTTATATTTAAAACAGACTTTGTTAGTAGATGCTTGTAATTTTGTTACCTATAGTTTCTGTGCACTCAATATTTTCTTTTGCTTCATCTGTTTGAGTTTTTATAAAGTCTTACTTTATGATTATACGTATCAATTTTATCTTTATAATTTTAAGCTTTGTGCAGTTCCTCCAAGATTATGTAGTTAGATGCAAAGAGGGCTATGAGTATTACATTTTTGGTGAGTGATCTCTGCTAATGCCTTTTGATTAAATTCCATTTTGCTCAATATTAGCTTTGTCATTTGATTTTTTTTTTAGTTTAAATTCAACTAGAATGCCTTTTTTTCTCTGTCTCCTGTTCTAAATGTGTCACAATTGTCTTTCTGCTTAATGTGCTGTTTCCTAGAAAGGGCATTCAATGTTTTGAGAGGGTGATAGATCTAATATCTCCCCCAATTCTTTATATTTTCTAGTTTCTTTTCTTAATCTCTCTTTTCTCTTCTGATTCTTTATGCTAGATTTATAAGGTTTTCTGTTTTCTTCTGTGTCTTAGTTCAGGTTTGTATTGCTGTGAATAAACACTATGGCCAAAAGTAACTTAGAGAAGGAAGAAATTACTTGGTTTAGGCTTCCACATCACTGCTCATCACTGAAGGAAAAGATGCACTGGAACTCAAACAGGATAGAAGATACCTGGGGGAGGAACTGATGTAGAAGCCACAGAAGCGCTTCTTACTAGTTTGTCCTTTGTAGCTTGTTCAGCTCCTTTTCTTATAGAATTCAGGACCACCAGTCCACTCGGGGATGAGCCTCTTCTATCAATCACTAATAAAGTCCTTTACAGGATTGCCTAAGTTCAATCTTATGCAGCCATTTTCTCAGTTCAGGTTCCCTCTTCTCAGAGGACTGTGGACTGTGTCAAGTTGCAATAAAACTAACAAGCACATCTTGTATGACTTAGAAGAAATGTGTGCCACTTGAAAGTGGATTTCTATTTTTGTATTTTTTTTTTAAAAAATTAAAATACCAACACACATTTAACTATGAATTTGCCTAAAACTTCTTAAAGACATACACAACTTAAAGCTTCTTTTGATCATGACACAAGTTTCATATTTCAATTTCTTTTTACCATATACTTTTTGTCACTAGTTTTCTAACATTGATTTAGAACGTTGCCTTGCTCTAAAATATTAACAATAGCAGATCTAGCCAACAAGTTAAAATAAGATTTCAACTATTCACTCACACTTTAGCCCTAGATACATAATATCCCACTAGGTGTAGCCTAGAAGGATGTTGGCAACTATTTCATCTTTTTTATGCAAAGGTCTTCCACTGCAGCAAACAGTAAGCTTAGTACAAGACCCATTATATAGATGTTGCTTGCTAATTGCTACTTCTCCATACAATGCTTTGTTCTGTTTTTTAAGATTTTTCTTTATTATATTTAGGTTGTGTGTATGTATTTGTGTGTGTGTGTGTGTGTGTGTGTGTGTGTGTGTTTCTGCCTGTGTATATGCCCTTGTTCAAAGAAGCCAAGAGCATAGTATTTATTTCACACAGAGTAGAGTTACAGGTCATAGTGAGTTGCCCAGTGTGGGTACTTGGAACCTAACTAGGATCCTCTCTAAGTATACTATGTGCTCCTAAACTCTAATTCATTATTCCAGCTCCTACTGATTGTTTTGCCTTAAAATAATTTTCTAACCCCTTAAGGTGTTTATATCAGTTTTTAGTTTAGGTTTATATTTTCATATTTATTGATTTTATTTATTCATGATGTGAAGCAGAACAGACTATTCAGAACACTATCATCATTTAGTGGAAAAGGCAGAATCCAGATAGTTCTTGGTCACTGAGCCTCAGAGTAACTTGGTAACACCCTCCATTTTCACTTTCATTGTTTACTCTAGAAATTCACACTGACTATATAGAATAGATTCAGTGAAGACATTCCTCAGAATCAACATACTATTTAATTTACTTGCGTTATTTTCCGTTATATGAAATAAATGTGGTTTAAAAAAATAAATAAATGTGGATTCCATATAAGCATATAGAAGGAGAATCATTTAGAAATGATAACATTAACTCAACAAGTATTAATCAAACCTTGCTTTATATGTTATCAGACTTAAAGGAACTTAACTTTTTCTTGGTCTTGATGTAAATAAAATAGTGTGGTAATTATTCTAAACATGTTTGCTTTATCCCCAGTTGGTAAAACAGCACATTTTATTGTGAAATCATTGATTTACTATTCCCTGGTTTGCTGAATTAACGCTGATCCATTTATCTCCTTTAATGTGGGAGACCACACTTTTGACAAGGTGGTCTTTTAGTCTAAAATATTTTGTAAAGAAAAAATTGTAATATATTACTCCTTTAAAAATAGCAGGAAATATCAATCAGTGATCACTAATATCCCTTAATATCAATGGACTCAACTCACCTATAAAAAGACATATACTAACAAGATGGATACAAAAACAGAAGCTATCCTTCAGTTTTATACAAGAAACACACCTCAACCACAAAGACAGATTCAGGTTCAGAGAAAAGGGTTGGGAAAAGATTTTCTAATCAAATAGCCCTAAGAAATGAGCTGGGATTGCCATCCTAATATCTAATAAAGTAGACTTTAAGCTAAAAGCAATTAAAAGGGACCAAGCTGGACATTGCTTATTCATCACAGGAAAAATTAGTCAAGAGGAGATTTCAATCCTGAATATTTATGCCCCTAATATAAGGGCACCCACATATGTAAAAGAAACACTGCTAAAGCACAAAACATCAATTCTCTCACCCTAAAAGTGGAGGACTTCAATTCCACACTTTTATCCCTGGATAGGTCAACCAGACAGACTCAACAGAGAAATAAGGAGTCTAACAGAGGTTATGATGCAAATGGATTTAATAGATATTTACAGACACTTCCACCCAAATGCAAAGGAATATACATATTTCTCAGCACCACATGGAACTTTCTCTAAGATTGACCACATAATTGGTCATAAAGCAAAGATGAATAGATACAAAACAATGGAAATAATCCCTTGTATCATATCAGACCATCAGGGCCTAAAGTTAGAGTTCAACAACATCAAAAATCCCAGAAAGCCTACCAACTCATGGAAGCTAAACATCACACAGCTGAACCACCTCTGGGTCAAGGAAGAAATTAAGGAAGAAATCAAAGTCTTCCTAGAATTTAATGACAATGAATCCACAACATACCCAAACATGTAGGACACAATGAAAATAGTCTCAAGAGGGAAATTCATAGCAATAGATGCCTATAAGAAAAGCCTATACAAATCCCACACTAGAGAACTAACAGCACAGTTGAAAGCCTTAGAACAATTAGAAGCAAACTCACCTAGAAGGAGTAGGTGGCAGGAAATAATAAAACTTAGAGCTGAAATCAATACAATTGAAACAAAAAGAACAATACAAAGAATCAATGAATCAAAGAGTTGGTTCTTTGAGAAAAGCAACAAGATGGATAAACCCTTATCCAAACTAATCAAAAAGCAGAAAGAGAGTATCCAAATCAACAAAATCAGAAATGAAAAGGGGGACATAACAACAGACCCCCAGGAAATACAGAGAATTATCAGGTTCATACTTTAAAAATATATATTCCACAAAAATAGAAAATCTAGAAGACATGGAAAGCTATTTGAGAGGTACCATTTACCAAAATTAAATGAAGAACAGATTAATTACCTAAACAGACCTATAAACCTAAAGGAAATTGAAGCTATAATTAAAAGCCTCCCAAGTCAAAAAAAACCCATGTCCAGATGGTTTCAGTGCAGAATTCTACCAGACCTCCAACGAAGAATTACTACCATTACTCCTCAAACTATTTCACACAGTAGGAACTGAAGAAATATTGCCAAATTCCTTTTATGAGGCCATAATTACCCTAATACCCAAGCCACTCAAAGACACAACAAAGAAGGAGAATTACAGACCAATTTCCCTCATGAATATTGATGCTAAAATTCTCAACAAAATTTTGTCAAACCATATACAACAATATATAAAAAATATCATCCACCATGACCAAGTAAGCTTCATCCCAGAAATGCAGGGATGGTTCAACATATAAAAAACCATAAACATCATCTATCATATAAACAAACTAAAGGAGCAAAACCACATGATCATATCTTCAGATGCTGAAAAAGCCTTTGACCAAATTCAACACCCCTTTATGTTAAATGCTCTGCAGGGATCAGGAATACAGGGAAAGTATCTCAATATAATGGAGGCGATTTACAAGAAGCCAACAGCCAATATCAAACTTAATGGAGAAAAAAATCCCAAGGAATCAGGAACTAGACAAGGATGTCCTCTCTCTCCTTATCTATTCAATATAGTTCTTGAGGTTTTAGCTAAAGCAATAAGAGAACGAAAGGAGATTAAGGGGATACAAATTGGAAAAGAAGAAGTAACCCTAACCCTAACCTTAACCCTAACTATCTCTATTTGCAGATGATATGATTGTATACACAAGTGACCAACAAAATTCTACCAAGGAACTTCTACAGCTGATAAAAACCTTTAGCAATGTAGCAGGATACAAGATTAACTCAAAGAAATCAGTAGCCCCTCTATACACTAAAGATAAAAAGGCTGAAAAAGAAATAAGGGAAGCATCACCCTTTATAATAGCTGCAAATAGCATTAAATACCTTGGAGTAACTATAACCAAAGAAGTAACAGATCTATTTGAAAAAAAATTTAAATCATTCAAGAAAGAAATTGAAGAGGATATCAGAAAATGGAAAGATCTCCCATGTTCCTGGATAGTTAGGATCAACATAGTAAAAATGCACTTCTACCAAAAGCAATCTATAGATTCAATGCACTGCCCATCAAAATTCCAACACAATATTTTACAGACCTTGAAAGAAAAATACTCAACTTCATTTGGAATAACAGGAAAGCTAGGATTGCCGAAAACAATTTTGCTCAACAGAAGAACCTCAGGAGGCATCACTATCCCAGACTTCAAGCTATACTATAGAGCTACAGTAATAAAAACAGCCTGGTACTGGCATATAAACAGACTTGTGGATCAATGGAATCTAAGTAAGGATCCAACAATTAACCCAAAAACCTACGAACACCTGATCTTTGACAAAGAGGCCTTAAATATTCAATGGAAAAAAAGATAGTATCTTTAACAAATGGTATTGGCATAGCTTATTGGTAGTGTGTAGAAAAATGCAAATAGATCCAAGCCTGTTACCCTGCACAAAATTCAAATCCAAGTGGATCAAAGACCTCAACATAAAACCATCTACACTGAATTGACAGAAAAGAAAGTGGGAAATACCCTCCATGGAATTGGCACAGGCGACCACTTCCTAAATATAACACCAGTGGCACAGACACTAAGAACTACAATCAATAAATGGGACCCCCTGAAACTGAGAAGCTTCTGTAAAGCCAAGGACACTGTCAGTAGGACAAAACGACAGCCTACAGAATGGGAAAATTTTTCACCAACCTACAAGTGACAGAGGATTGATCTCTAAAATATATAGAGAACTCAAGAAACTAGAGCCCAAAACCTTCTATTACCCAATCAAAAAATAGGGTACAAAACTAAAAAGGGAATTCTCAGCAGAAGAATTACGAATGGCTGAAAGGTACTTGAGAAAGTACTCAACTTCTTTAGCCATCAGAGTAATGCAAATCGAAACAACTTTGAGATACCACTTTACACCTGTCTGATTAGCTAAGATAAAAGACACAGATGACAGCCTATCCTGGAGAGGTTGGAGAGCAAGGGGAACACTCCTCCATTGTTGGTGGCAGTGTAAGCTTATTCAACCATTCTGGAATGCAGTATGGCGGTTTCTCAGAAAACTGGGAATCAATCTACCCAAGGATCCAGCAGTACCACTATTGGGCATATACCTTAAAGATGCACATTCGCACTCCAAAGGCATTAGCTCAACTATATTCATAGCAGCATTATTCATAAGAGCAAGAACCTGGAAACAACCTAGATGCCAATCAACTGAAGAATGGATTAAAAAACTGTGGGACATCTATACAACGGAGTACTACTCAGCAGTAAGAAAAAATGACATCCTAAAACTTGCAGGCAAATGGATGGATTTGGAGAATATCCTCCTGAGTGAGGTCTCACAAACCCAGGAAGATAAGCAGGGGATGTAATCACTCATTAGTGAACTCTAAACAAATAAAGCAAAAAGCAAAGCATTTCCAAGCTGCAAATGCGAACCACTGAACAGCTTGAGATCTCTAATACCTTGGACTGGCATCTTGGATCCCACTCCTTCTAGAGGAACACCTGACCCGTCTTGATATTGGGGTGAAGAAACTGGATCTGCCAGGAGTGGATGCTGAACTAAGCCATATTGGGACATTGGGACTTCCTGCCCTTGCTGGGGAGGAGATGGGGAGATGTGGAGAAGAGAGGGTGACTGGAGGGGGTAGGAGTGGGAAGGGAGTCTGAACATGTATATACATGGATAGAAAATGTGACTTTATTAATAATAAATAAAATAAAATTTGGACCTATTCGTTTAATTTTATGCATATAGGTATTTGCAAACATCTGTGTGTATACTTATTGCTACAGTGGTTAGATGATGAAAAAAGATCTCTTGGAGGGTGAGTTATGATTGGTTGTGAATGCTAAAAACTGAACCTGGATTCTTTACAAGAGCATCAAGTGTTCTTAACTGCTGAGCTTTCTCTCCAGTCCACAACTTATTGTTTCTTTAAGAGAGTATCTATGACTATTTTCATGTGAGTTCTTTCATACAAAAGAATTTTGAGAAACAGTAGTAGAAAACATAATTGGGAACAAACACAACAATGATTAAAAAACATAAAACAATTGGAAATCTATTTTTATTTACTTCATATAGCTTATCAATACATTGATTTGTATTTTAACATCTCTTTCAAAAAGGTCAATACTTAACTTCTTACTTTTAAAAAAGATTTGTTTTTTGGTTAAAAGCTATTAAAGATAATTTTAGGTTACTGATTTTTTTCTGGACAGGTCACTGTCCCTACATGTTGTAACTTAATCTACTCACTCTGTGTATCATAGCCTTCCTAAAAATATAGATTTGAATATTACCATGCAACTAAAGAAACCACAGTATTTTTACGGTGCAGAAGAATTGCTAAGCTTTTGCCTTTTTTTTTTTTTTTTTTTTTTGATTAATTTCATGCCTGACTCAGTCAGAGATTAGGCCTTGACACAGGTTATAATTAAATATTGAAATCATGAAGTGCAAGAATGTTTAATTTTTAAAATATGAGTTTTAATTTACCTCATACAGAGAATAGCTCTGGTCACCTGCAGAGATGCATTACACACTACATTGCCTAATGCAGGATGCCTGAATGAGGCTGAGCACACAGTTAAAGTAAACTAATGCAATTTACTGAACAGCAGTCAAATATTTATCCAGTTGATGAAGCAGACTTTATGTGAAACTCAGACAATAATTAAAGAGAAGCCTTGCTTAAAACATGCTTACCTCTGGTTTTCCCAAATACATTATATCTTCCTTTCTTGATCCTCCATATTCTTAAGTATCACCATACACCCAAAACACTCTACAGAGAGCATTCTACAGGGTTATTTTGAACACAATTCTTATTTTTTCAGAGTATTTTTGCAGTAAGGAAAGTAAAGTAACTGCATAAGCAAATTCACTGCCCTAGTTCCTATTCCTATTGCAGCATGACTGCAGTGTTACCCATTAAAGGTAAATCTATTTTCTCATCTTTGAATCTATTTAGCTTTTGACTTACTTTGCTAATAGAATGTAGGAGCCATATTGTTTCAGTGTTTGGCGCCTTTGTTCTTTAAACAACATTTTATCTGTTCTTTCTAGATCCTTCCATGAGTATTAGGACAAAGTCAGACTGTTTCTATGAGGATGAGAGATCTCATGGAGTTAGTTTATCAAAAACTGGTCAACCCCTGCTACCCTACTATTAAACTAAAGGATGTCCAACCAAGTTTGCTCAAGTAAATTCTCAGGTAAAGAACCACCAAAACTACTTATAAACTCGTAAGAAACCATATTTGTTTTTTCTAAGTCATTGTTACTGTAATTGTTGGTTATATAAGGGTAGCTAAAAGAACATCTAATTTGGAGATCTAACTTAATATTATTTTAAAGATAAAACAGCTGAAGCTTCAAGGGATGCAATTTTTATTATTAATATCATTATTATTAGTAGTAGCATAATCATTTCCATTTAAAAAGTTTTTTTTTCATTTTACATAGCAACTACAGTTTCCTCTCCCTCTCTTCCTCCTGCTCATCTCCCACTTTTCCCCAACCCAGTCTCCAGTTCACTTCTCAGAGAGGGTAAGGCCTCCCATAGGGAGTCAACAAAGTCTGGTATATCAAGCTGAGGCAGGACCAAGGTTTTCCTTCCTGTATCAAGGCATAAATTCTGGATTCACTTCCAGTAGTCTTACAAACTGTCCAAGCCACACAACTGTCACCCACCTTCAGAGCATCTTGTTTGGTCCTATGCAGGTTCTCCAAATGTTAGTTCAGAGTCTGTGAGCTCTCATACCAGCTCAAATCTTTTTGTTGGTTTCCCCATGATGATCTTGACCCCTTTGCTCATATAATCCCTTCTCCCTTCTTTGACTGGACTTTGGGAGCTTCAGCCAAGAGCTTAGCTGTGGATCTCTGCATCTGATTCATTCATGTTTTAGTTACATTTACACATTGGTAGCAGACCAAAGTTCAGAAAATATATCCCTCAGTGAGTCATCTGAAACTTTATGTATTTTATAAACATCTTTTCTCTCTCTTTTAGGAACAGATATCGAAGTATGCCTATCAAAAAAAAAAAAAAACTGGAATTTCTGTATAATCAAATGTCATCTTAAGTATAAATTTTAATGGACATGTATATGGATATACATTTATTTATTACATCCAATCCATAGTTATTATATGTTTTGTTAGATCTCCTTTTCTAAGTTACATAAATTCTGAATGATAAGATTGACTCTGTGCCTAAACATCCTATGATCTTCAATCATTGTGATATTGCCAATTATTCCTCTTTTAGAATATTTCTTGCCATGTTGAAGTCAGCAGAACCTTTTAAGAGTTGTTAGTAGAACTAAAATTTCCATGCCTCTCATTTCACCCCAAATATCACCTTGAAAATTAATAATATATGCTATACCATCCCTGTATCATTTTGAAGATAACATTTAAGAACTACTAATTGCTTAGGTGCAATGGAGTAAACTGAGGCTGCCTAAGTGTCAGAAGACAGCATATGATGAAGTCATGCTCTAGAATAAAATATTAAGATGTTTGGGCTAATTTTCAGACTAAAAAATGTGTCTAATTTTACCTATTGTACCTATATTATTTATCTCATAAAGCATTAGTTTTCCCTTAAGTCATCTGAATCAATAAGATTGCTTATAAAATGAAAAAAATTGCTGGACCCTGAATGAGAAATCCCTGCAGAGGTGTTCCAGTGATGAGGACTTAGGATCTACTGTTTTATCAAATTTTATTGTAAAACAAACTGGAAAACAAACTTGATTGGGGGTACCTCACTTTGAGAATTCCTGCTCCATAGATTCCAATAAATTTTTATATAATTTGTGTATACTTTATCTTAAAATATAAAATACTATGATATTTTAATACAAACTAAAGAAAAGATATGAACCATATTCACAATTTAAATTATTAATTAAATTTCATGGTACAAAGTATGTCAATGAAAATCAGTAACACGGTTATTATACTTAAAGTTTGAGCAGTTCTGACTTTCGTTTTGAGTTACATTCATAACTTGCCCACAGAACAAGGGATAGGGTGGAAGGGACTTGTAAAAACATAAAATGCTGTACTGTCACAAGACCCATAATATTTGGAATGCAGGCAAATTAGCTCCAATGATCATCTCCAAAGGGAAATCACTTGCCAGAGTTTTAAGGTAAAGCATTACCCACTTCCAGTCCACAGCCAGGGTTTTTGTTTTGTTTTGTTTTTAATGGGAGTATTCACATAACACTTTCCATGACAGTTTCTGCTTTCCATCACTCAACTCTTTGTGAAAATAGTCCGTTTTTGGCTTACTGACTCTTTTTGGGCTTCATCCAAAACTGAACTTCTTGAAAGGTTTTTAAAAAGTGATTTCAGTTATTTTTAATTCCTGACTGCTTCAAATAAAGAAAACAAACTATGAAACATGTAGTGGGATTTTAATAGCAATTTTTTTTTGCATTTAAATATCAGATAACTTCTTAATGGGATTTTGCATATCTGTGTCCTTTACAGAAATCTCATTCTTTCCTACATTTAAAAACACAACTAAACTTTGAAAAAGATGGGTGTCTGAAAAGGTCCTCTGAGAAAATGCACACAAAAGCACATGTGTGTCTTGAACTCTTAAGTGTCCACACTTAGGAGGCGCCAGCCAACCCCATCTTTCTTCTTGGAGTAAACATGCCTCCTCAGGTATTTAGAAAGCTCACTTTCTGAGGGGCCTGTGCTGTGGTGTTTATCATTTTTATCAGTGTGGTTTTTCTCCATCACCTCCTTAAAAGTTCCTTTCCCCCTTTCCTGCATTTCACTGCAACTCTTTGTAGAAAAAAAGAAAGTTCAGTTCAGATAATCATGCATTAGACAGAGATTTGTTTTTCTCCTTCTACTTTTAACATTCTCTTGCAGAAAGAAATCTCCTAGATACAGAACACAGCCAGGATGCTATTGTGGTAGATTCCAGCTCAGAAAAGATTTCTCACAGACAACTTAATGCTATACACAACTTGGTTGTAGTCAAAGAAAGTAAGTTCTTTAATAAATGATAGCACTCACAATTCAGTTTCTTTAGTTAGTGAATTATTTTAATATTGCATCATTATTAGATACTGTAAAGTGTCTTATAATACTATAAAATTATTCTATCTCATGTAAAAATTATAATTTCTAGCTGCAAATGTTTTCCATTTCTTTTTGACATCTCATAATTGGCTCCTATTTGCTATGAACCTTTGGAATCATGTGGCTTCCATGTCTGCTACTTCTCCTTTTGTATTTATCTGATGTGATTCTATGATGCTACCTGCAAACTTCATCCAATGATGAGTGTTATTCACCTAATCAACTCCACATGTTTCGAGGAGAAAAGTGTTTAAGAGATTTGAGGTGTCATCAGGACTTGCATATTGATGACACACTATAGAAATCAGCAAACTGATGAATAGACAATATGACTGAGTCAGCCTTCCTACTTGGACACAAAGAAGTCTGGAGTTGTTGATGAGACTGAAATCAAAACAACTGGATAATGATTCCCCAACCTAGTTAAGACCTTCACTGATTAAAAGGAACTCCAAGATAAGAAGCTGAAGAACAACTAGGTGTGGACCTAAAATAAATAAATATGTCCTGTTAAAGAAATAACAAGTTAAAATGGATTAATCATTAGAAAACAGTGTAACAGGTAATGTCAAAGTGTAATCAAGCACTTCAGTGCCACACTCATCTGTAATAGAGGAAGAGGGTGATGCTCCCTAGGGGAAAGGATGGCATTGATATCATTAATGCACCAAAATAAACTGAGATGCTTCAATAAAGGTGTAAATAGGTCAGAAAATTCACTAATGTCAGTCAATGCAGTCAATGTATTCTTGGCAAAATTTATCTAGCCAGATATCTAGTTATCTCTTTCTTCTTAGATTAACCCGAGGAATTGTGCATCTTTTTTAGGCCACAGACATAGGCAGAAAAGTTCATTGATAAAGGATGAGTCTTCCTATGCTTATTTTTCATGGAAAAAAACATACATGTCTATTAGATATATATCTTATTTATAATTTAGGAAATATTCTAAAGTTTATTATGACTCTCACACTGTTTCCTTTTTATTGGCCCACATCCTACCTGCAACATACTTCTTTTTAGATGACTTTTACTTAGTATTTCTTACATCAGTTCTCTGAGTTGAAGATCCTTTGGCTCTTATACATTACAGCAGAACTATGTAGTTCTAAGATTCTGTTCCATCATTTGCTACTAGCAAATAGCCTGATGTGTTCATATTTGAACTGTCTCCTAGTTATTATATTTCTATGTATACTTTTATAAATATTCTCTAGTTAGTGGTAAATAAACATCTATATCTTAAGAATGGTTTTATGGGAAAATTCAGACTGAAATATGACAACTATTTAACTGTGTGCTCATGCTATCAAACAGTTTAGACCCTTAAGTAACAAGGATCATAACCAAATGAAAAAGCTACAAAGACAGGAGCCAAAAGAAAATGATTGCACATAGGGCACCTACCAGATCACAGACCCTGAAATCTACAGTTATTCAAACAAAAAGTTGTAGTCAAGAGCTACAGCTTTCATAAAGAGAACTTGATGATTTCATCAAACATTCTATTTTTTTATACTTCTGTCATAGCTCCATCAATGTAACTAGAATGAGCAATGTGGACTGACATTATTATTGCTGTTGTCATTATTATTATTATTATCATCATCATTATTATAATTTTAGTAGTAATAGTAGTAGTAGCTATATCTACTTGTGAGAAATAAAAAAAGGGAGTTTATGGTCTTAACTATTCTTTCAATGTGAATAGATGGTTGAAAATTTATGAATTGAATTCATGGAAAGAATGTTATGAATGGAATTGAATACTTGGGTCATGTCTTCCTTGCTGCAGGGCTCCAGGGATTCCCATTTATGCCATTTTGTCAAGCCAACTTATGTGCAGAGCATAAGGTGGTACAAAGAGGTCTAATGTGGGTTCTAGTTCTGTCAGTGCTGTTTATCTGACATAACAGGTACTCAATATCACTCTTCCTGAAAATGTTGAACTTCTCACTTGGATCCACAATAAAAACCTGGGCCTTCTGTCTTTATTTTATATTCGTCTCCTTCATTTTGAGTCAGACTTCATTTTAATTCTGCATATAACATGAAAATCTTCAAAGAATATCTAAAAACTTGCAATATCCAACCAATCTCATCCCAGGACAAGAGTGAAGACATAAAAATGAAGTAACTTACTAACAATTTTTATAACATCTTTGTCTACAGCCCTAAAGAACAGTGGTTCTTGAACCTTCCCAATGTTGTGACACTTTTAAACAGTTCCTCATGTTGTTGCGACCCCCAATCATAGAATTATTTTCTAATTCATTTCTAATTTATAATTGTAATTTTGTTGCTGTAATAAATCATAATATAGACATTTTTGTTTTCTGATGTCTTTGGCAATCTATATGAAAGGATTGTTCAATCTCCAAAGGGGTCATGACCCATATTGAGAACCATGACCCAAATAGTGTCTAAACACCTTCAGTTATTGTCTTAAATCCTCAGTCTCCTTGGATCCCCGTAATACCTGAACCTCACAGAAAGATCAGCCTATAATGAGATTTCCCTTTATCAAGAGCAATCATCTCTTAGAAATAGATCATCTTCTCAATTGATGAGGACTGTTCCTAGGCCAACATGGAGAACCCAAATTAAGGTAATGAATGAATCAAGATGCAAAGTTACATTAGGAAATTTCTCCTTAATTCCTGCTCTTATTCTTTCCCAATTTAGGATCTTAAAGATGGGATAAAATACTTCTCTTTTCTAATCTTCTATAAGTGACTTCTTTAATTAAAATCCTTTCCTAACCTTTTAGTAATATTTATGTTTGCTTTCTTTTGGGTTACTAGGCTGGATTCCTAGGAAGGAAGCCCTGGGGTGAGGGCTCTTTTACAGAATGCCAGTTACAGTTATATGCACTTGGACAAATGATCTTACTTTATTGAGCTTCCATACCAGGGGTTCTTAGAATTTCTGCCACTTGACAAAAATCTCAAAAACTTTTTTCCAGAGTAAAATTTTTGTCCTTTTGGTTTTTTTTCTTCCTTCCTTTCTTTCTGCCTTTTTTAAAGAAATCTTTTCTACTATTATTATTTTAAAGACAAGATTTTACCATGTAGACCTGACTGCCAGACTGTCTGGCTTGAAACATGCTAAGTAGCCAAGGCTGGCCTCAAACTTTTGGCAATTCTTTGCATCTGCCTCATGACTGTTTAGGTTACAGGAAGATTGAAGTTTTTAAAATTGATAATAAAACAGAGAGGATATGTGAAGTATCCAATTACTAATTTTCTGATATAGTAATAAATGTACTTCTTACCATTAAATATAAGCATTGACAGATGGGTGTTGTACATACCATATTTTGAAGTTCTAATGAATGTAAATATTCCAAGATAACTACAACAGTAATGTGATATGAAATAAACCATATCTACTAATAGCATAATGATAAACTCCTATCAATATAATACTATTGATATTTAGTGCTTTCATTCACTATAATAGAAGTGTTGAAACATATGCATATAAATAGCATTATGAAGACTGAATATATTTTAATTATGGATTTAGGAATATACATACATAACAACAATTAAAGAGAAGGATCATCAATTTTAAAAAGTATGGGGAAAGTGTACATGAGGGGTTGGAGGGAGGAAAGAAAAAATAATGTAATTATAATCTCAAAACTAAAGTAATTTTCTTTGAAAAAATTATTATATATATATGCTATAGCTCATTGAGTATACTAAGATTAGATAAACTCCATTAAATAAATATCTAGTGAACAGTTTCTACTTGCAAGGACACAGCAATGAAACTAATATCCTTTATATCAGGGAAGAAATGCTTTATTTATGGGTGATTGGTATTCAATATGTGTGTGTGTGTCTCTGTGTGTGTGTGTGTGTCTGTGTGTACATGATGGAAAATGAATGATTGCAAGGTGTGCTGGAGAGGTTAAGAGAAATCCCAAAGAGATGCCACTGAGCAAAGACCCGAGGAAATTGAAGTGCCAGGAGCCATGGAAACAACTCAATACAAGTGACTACAGTGATATGTGATCTACTACAGCCTTTTATTGAATGGATTAGTAGATAAAAGTGAGCTGTTGTAAATCGAAAAGTCATAAATATTACTAAGAATGAGTATATAAAATCTTTTTTCTATACTTATACAATTCTCTCAAGGTTAAAGTATAAATTGCATTGTATCTCTATTCAAAATCTTTACTTTTCTTCAGTTTAGTATATATAAAATTTTTTTCCAGGATGTTTTTGTGCCCAATAATGTATTTCATGAAATAAATAATTTATTCATAATAAGGTTATCAAGCTAAAATAACCTTACTTTGACTTTTTTGGTGGAATTTCAGAGATAGAGAGATGGTTCAGCAGTTAAGAGTATTAGCTGCTATTCCAAAGAACACAGGTTCAATTATTCATAACAACTAGATGGCAGCTCACAACTGCAACTCAGGTACCCAGTCCCAGGGTTTGATGACCTTTCAGAGCCTCTGGGAAACCAGGCACACGGGATGCACAGACATAAAACATGTTTAAAAAATACCATATACATAAAATAAGTTAAAATAAAATTATTAAGAATCAAGTTACTAAAAGACTAAATTAATTCCTTATGTTTACCAAGCCCAAGGGTCAGAATTTGGGTGTAGCTAATGCCATCTACAAATTTAAAGTTTTTGCCCATTTTGTCATACAACTCAATAAAAATGAATGTTGTGTTTTGGCAAGAGAATGGTTCTTTTCAGAGACTGTATTTTAAATAATCCTGAGTTATTTTAGAACTTAATATTAAATGAGAATATTATTCATATTCATTAAGAAAAATGTTCCAAGAGTGAAAAGGTGAACCATAAAGGTTCAGAAAAAGAAATTCCTAATTAGGGAGAAAATAATCATGAAGAAACTTTACTAGAAAATTATAGTCACATATAGTTTTAGTTCACTTTTATGAATACAAAAAAGAATTAAAAATAATCCAGGAAAGTAACAAATGAAAGTCCAAGGGCTGCTCTATAATTTGTGGTGCATCAGTGGCCACATGGCTCTTGGGAAACTTTTAAGGGAGTATGTTCAACCATAGGTTAAGCTCTGAAAAACCTTAGAGGCTTAATGAAGCAGGTGAGAAGGAGGAAGTTGCTAAGGAGACTAAGTTAAATCTTAGGAAGAAAACCTGACACATTTTAGAAATTTGTGAATTTTAAAATGTGTAACTTCAGACCCAATTTTTATTATTATTTTTTATTTTGCTCTTCTCTTCAAAATTGCTTTCTTGATCCTTAACAATAGTTCCTTTTAAGGTAAGAACTGTAATAACAACAGTAAGAGGTAAACAAACAAATACAAATCTCAAAGGGAAAGAGCAATAAGGAGGTGCTTAGGGAGTAGAGGAATTGTGCTATAGTCATTAATACTGAAGGCCATAGACCGGTAAGGGTGGGTGGCAACAGATTAAGTCCAGCTTGGCTTCAGTCTCTGCGTAAATGGCTGGGAAGATGCTGTGTGATGATCAAGGTTGCAGACGTAAGAGAAACAAAAAGGAATGTTGGTAAAGAACAGTGTTGATTGTTAGTTGATTTTAGGTGATTTGAAGTGATGCAGAGAGCAATGTCTCATAGATAACTGAAGGTGCACAACTGGATCTTTTGTAGCAAAATCTACAGAGAAAATAGAGTTTTAGAAATAATCTAAATTTGGAAAAACATACCAAAAAATGATCCTAAATATTTAAGCCATGTCCAGAGGATTAAAAGAGCCAAAGCAAACTTCAGTGGAGTTCATGGTGCAATGTGATCTGGAGAGTTGGCTCAGTGTCTGGAGCTCCACGCAGTAGCCAAAGTGAGGACTTGAGCAGAGAGCTCAGTGGCTAGAGTAGCCAGTGTACAGGACTCTTTGACAGAGCCCTTGTGTTTGAATGGGGACAAAAAGTGTGAGGTTGGGGCTGAAAAAGAAAACTAGAACATGTAGTAGCAAGTTTTTGGCCTGCGCTAGCCCCAGTGTCTGGGACAAGCAGACCCAACATTCCAAAGAAACACACAGAAGCTTGTATTAATTTTATGCTGATTGACCTATGGCTCAGACATATTGTTAGCTAGCTCTTTCATCTTATCTCAGTCTATTTCCATTAATCTGTTTAGCCATTCAGCTTGGTGCCTTTTCTCAGAGCAGCATTTCACCTTTTTTTCTCTGTATCTGCTGATGTCTCATCTGGTGTCTCTCTAGCTTCTCTCTGGCATCTCTGCTCTGCTCTTTCTGTTCCTAGAATTTTCTTAGTCTGGTAGCTCTGCCCATACTTCCTGTCTACCATCTGGCCAATCAGCTTTTGATTAAAGCAGTATAAGGGATAGATATTCACAATGTACCAAAACATAGTCCCACTACAAGAATGTGATTTACTCTAGTTATGAGAAAAGGAGTTAATAAACTAGGGAGCAAAGGGAAAAAAAGAGAAAAGATGAATGGTTGACTAAATGTGAAGACATCACCAGAGCCTGCAAAAATGCCGTTGACAGAGATGGGGAGAAAGATGACTTGTCATTTTGCCAGGCAAAATTATAGAAGGGCAACCTGTCAATGAGGAAGTGGGGTCAAGGTAGTTAGGATCTTGTAATTCATCAAAAATAGCTACATATTGTACTATATGCCACACAGCATCAAATATCCAGAGGATGCATTCATGTAAATAATATGTTTATAATGAAAATTATGTTATACTTATAGTCCAAGCACCTCTGCATTCTTAATACATTTTCAGTTTCTAGGAAAGTAACTACTGCACAGTGCAAAAGATTGAATGATTTTTATAGATATTTTACCAAAATTGGCCATTTTTTTTCCAGAAACTTTCAAAAGCAACAGAAATGCTGTACATAGTTGTAAGTCACCAACAATACACTTTTGTCATTCTGACTTGAACCATTCTATTTATCTATCTTCTCCAGAAATTAGCAGCTGTCACTCAGAAGCTCACTCTTGATTTGCATATTGAAAGGAATGGGATACATTGCTAAAGATTTATTCTTTTGACAAGAATAAAAAAAAATTTAGAATGCAGATAGTATTTTGTTTCTCTTCTTTGACTCTCATTGTGCTGGGTGAGTGGGAAATTGAGTTCATTGTGACAACTCTTGCTGAATGTCCACTCATTTTCCTTCACTTGGCCAGTATCCAATCATCTTCCAACAGGCACCTTTGTATGCCAGTGGCCATTGGTTTTACTGTGGATAGAATGATTCTAAAACTTTTGTTCAAGTGGGGAAGCAAAGGGGGTGCTACTGAAACTCAAGGATAACTAAAATGAATTGGGACTCTTCCAGGCAAATCAAGACATATGCCTACACTAACTATACAATACAGGTATGGAGGAAAATGAATTATGTATTGATCATAGGAGACATCAGACCTGCATGACTGAAAAAATTCCTCTTGAGTGAGGTGACATCTAATTTATCATTACATCTCTAGCATCTGGCTCTGTATTCAGTTCACATTTTGAATCAAGTTTAAGACTCAGTCAAGAGTTCTGGATCAACCTCTTGTTTACATAATCATTTGATATCAATATCACCATTGCTGACTAGGAAATGCCGTTATGCTCATAAATAAAAAGGCCACAGCCTCCTTGACAAGAAGAGAGTATTCAATTGTCAAGTAGGTGACTCTTGAGAAACATGAAGTTTTTTACTTAGGAAATGCTGAAAATCAGAATTAAAAAGAACAATAGAATTAACCTCAATGTTTTCTTACAACAGAACCCAAAGCTGTGATTGTATAGAGCAATCTTTAAGCTCAAAGTACATTACCCCCTCTCCCCCCACAAATAAACTCCTTGAATATGGTTTTTAGTAAGTAAATAAATAAACTCACCTGCAGATGGAATACCTGATCATACTGTTTTGTTGTTGTTGTTGTTGCTGCTGCTGCTGTTTTGTTTTGTTTTTAAGATTTATTTATTTATTTATTATGTATCCAGTATACAGAAGAGGATACCAGATGTCATCATAGATGGTTGTGAGCCACCATGTGGTTGCTGGGAATTGAACTCAGGACCTCTGGAGAAACAGTTAACCTCTCAGCCATCTCTCCAGCACCATAGTGTTTTTGTTTGTTTGTTTGTTTTGCTTTTTGGTTTCTTTTGTTGTTTTTGAGTGGGTGACATTATTCATTTCAGCTCTTGACAGATCCTTCTGGTGTAAACAGATGCTACTGCAGCTTCCAGAGGGCCAAGTGCAGAGGGGAATTTTGGATAAGTCCAGAAGGTACTTCAACACACAGACAAATGCCATGTTTAACTGGACTCTTTTTTTGCAAACAAATGTGGAAGATCTGAATTATGTTCTCACACCACCAGCTCAGCTTAAATACTTCCCTGACAAAAATAATAATAATAAATTATCTTCAACTCAGAAAATTAATTTTGTTTAGCAGGGTGACAGAAGGGTCCATTCATTGCACTGCACCACAGGGCTACACAGGAGAAAGACAGAAAGCTGGACATCAACAGAGTGGTCACAGGGCCCAGGGCCTGCCTGAAGTACATGAACTCAGGCCAGTACTACTTTAAACCCATGATGAAGGAGTTCCTCTTGAGCTGTCCTCACAGATGATAGAAGTACAGGAGGGGCAGAATTTGAGGGTCACCATCATTGGCTTCCAAGTGGTCTACAAAAGCTATGGCATGGTGTCCTCTTTAAATGGAGAACGAGAGTAGGGTGTGGCGGTGGAAGCTGTGGGCCAGAAGGATTGCAGCATCTCCAGAGAGGACACTGTGATGGATGAGGATGGGAAGTTCGGCTGCGTAGGCTGCTGCCAGGGTGCATGTACCATGTACAAACGAAGATGGAAGGCAATGAGCACATTGAGCAAACCTGCACTGCCCCACCATCGATCAGGTGATTGAGGTTGGTAACAATGATGTGGATGACGTCAACATCTTCGTTTTTCAGCAGATCAACCAGTTTGACTTGAGTGGGGATATGATTATTTCTTCTGAGTTTCTTTCCACCTTGTGGGTGAAGCTGTACAGAAGCGAGAACCTTGACAACCCCAAACAGACGGTGTGGTTGGGCCAATCACTCTACATCCACTTCCCACCACTGCTTCAAGATGGCAAGAACTACAACGTTCTTCTGGACTCCACGCTCCCCAGATCCCAGTACAACTACTTTCTGCCTCAAGTGTCTTTCACTGCACTGGGCTACCACAAGCACTCTGGTTTTCAGTCTCACAAGGAAGCTACCTGAGCAAGACATTGCCCAAGGGTTCTACATCGCTCTGTCCCTGACACTGCTGCTCCTTTTGGTGGGCTACAACCATGACAAGCTCATTCCTTTGCTGCTGCAACTGACAAGTTATCTTCAGGGAGTCAGAGCCCTTGGCCAGGTGGCCTCTGAGATCAGAAGCCCAGAGGGTATGAAAAGACAGACCAAAACACAGAAGACCAGGCACATGTGAAGAAGAAGGAGGCCTGTCTTCTGTGGATGGTACAGCCAGGGCTTCCATATGCCTGGAGACAAAAGCCCCATAGTGTTTTTTAAAAGAAAGAATTAATAAGCTATTTAGTTACCTATCTTCTTCTTGTGGCACAACACTTGACAAAATCCACTTAAGGAAAAAAGGGTTTGTTTAATCAAGTCTACAGTTGTCTGGTAGATTCATCACAGTGGAGACACAGCAGCAGGGGCATGAGGCAATTGCTCCCATTACATCCATAGTCAAGAAGATTTGAGCAAAACAGACCTATGGTCATTTAGCTTCCTTGTTCATGCAATCTGGGAGCAAATCTCATCGTGTGGTACCACCCATGTTTAGATTTCATCTATCCATCTCAATTAATCTAGAAAATCCCTTATAGTCGTGTCTAGAGATTTGTCTCCAAAGTGATTTTAAATCCTATCAAGTGGGCAATCAACACAAACCTTTATACAAACCATGAAAAACAAAACAAAACAAAACAAACAAACAGCAATCGAAAGACCTGAAGAGACTTAAATGCACACTGCTAAGTAAAACAAGGCAAACGAGAAAAGTTACTTGATCCCGTCTGCATGATGCTCTAAAAAAGTCAAAACTATGATGGCAGCAGCAGATAATCGGGTATCAGAAATCAAAGGAAAGCAGGAAGTAGACAGCAACACACAGAGGAGCTTAAGGGCTAGTGAATGTGTAGTGTTAATGATTGATACTAGCCATTGTATCAATGCTTGTCCAAAACTATAAGATGGATACCTAGAGTGAATCCTGATGTGAACTATAGACTTGGGATCCATAGTTTATCACATATATCCATGACAGTACACCTAGGCTGGGACTGGAGGTGTGTGGTTAATTTTTATACATTTTATTTTCTATTAGTCCAAACTGTTCTAAAGTTCAGGTTTATTTGAAATATCAAATGACAGAAATTAATAAAAAACAGATCCTTCTATACAGGCCTGGTAAGTGTTTTTTAATGTTTAAATTGACCAAATTGCATGTATTTATTGTATACTACATGATATTTTAATATATGTATGCACTGCAGAATGGGTAAAAACAACTCAATTAGTACAAGTATTGTTTTGTGCCAAGAATACCTATCTATGTAATTATTTATCTATCTATTTATTTATTTATTTATTCTTCTCACATATACTACATTCTGACCACAGTTTCCCCTGCCCCAACATTTCCCAAGTACTGTCCCCATACCTCCACTCTCCTCAATTCACCCTTCCTCTGTTTCTCCTATTTTTCTGTTTTCTGTTTTCTAATCATGTCTGTATGATTATATTAGACTACATAAGGGCATTTTCTTGAAAGTATGTAATACACTTTGAGTAAATTTTTTATATAATACTCAGCTGCTCTTTCTTTTTCATGTCCCTTTCTCTGTTAGGTCCTCTTGTCCCCTAGACAGTTTCACTTCTATCTTTACACATTTATCTAGCTATACATATATAACCATATATGCATCTACATAAAATCTTGAACCCAGTATATAATAGTTAATTGCAACATTGGTCTTTGTGAGAATGACTTTAATATGATTATCTCTAGTTGCATTTATTTTCCTACAAATGACAAAATTCTACTCTTTTTTATGGCTCAAAAGTTAATTGAACTGTGTATACAAACCACATTTTCTTTATCCATTCTTTTATTGATAGATGTTTAAATTGATCTTACAACTTAGTTATTTTGAAGAGTGCCATGATGTGCAAGAATCTCTGTGGCATGTTGGCTTGAAGTGTATGGAATAAATACCCAAAAGTGGTATAACTGGGTTATATGTTATGTTGAGCACACGTTTAGATTTTGAGGAAACATCTTCACATCTTGTCTTTTGTCCTAAGATCAAATGTGAAGGCCCCAGTCCTTCTTGTATCATGGCTAGACAGACTGGTTTACACTCTTACATTCCAACCAACCAACCACTATCTCACCCTCCTTATCTTTATTAGCACACAGCCTTTAGATTCACCATTCTAGAGCAAAAGCCTAGTTGCTGCATTCCACTCTGAAACTCTATATGTCACCTTCTTGTCATAAACTACTTATTAGCCCCCTTCCATATTTAAAACATACTGATAAACACTCCCCAAATCCTTCTATCCCTTTTTATATCTTGTCGGTGTTCGGTTGGCACCTTAATTGCACTAGTATAAAGACTTCCCTAAACAGAGTTAATCATTCCAACCTCATGCCTCAATACACACACCTGTTTTGAGATCTATCATTTATTTTCTTCCTATTAGTGTGTCTCCTTCCTCCTTCCCAGAGACAAATTTCTGAATGACAGAAGTGAAGTTGGATTATTCATCTATAAAATCAAAGGAACAAACCCATAGCATGGTACAGAGTCCTAACAGCCTACCCACTGGTGAAAGAAAGGAGTGAACTAGCAGACAGTGAATGAATTAGGAAGTCTCTCTTTGCAGTGCTGGATTGCTAAATGAATTGTCTTCCTATAGGGTATCTGGACTAGACTAATTGACAGGTTTTACAGTTCAAATACGCTAATAGAAAGACTCAGAAAAAGTTAAAGAACTTGCCTAAGGTAGCCAGGTACTAAGAGGAAAAAAAGAAAACACCACAGAAACTTAAGTCATGCTACCTTGCTTTTTATTTTTATTTTTTGATGCAATGTGCTTGCCTCTGGTAAGTGAAAAGCGAGAATAAATATCTAAGACTACACTTCTGATAGTAGAGAAACTTTTCTCTAAAATCCTTGTGAACTTCTTTTGTTAATACTATATACCACAACATGAAAGATTCAGCACTCACTGGGGAATTGCTGCAGATGCAGGAAGTTTAGAAAAGCAGAGAAAAGAAATGAATAGGAACAGGTTTATGCAATAAGCCTGCCACTTTGATTTTTTTTTTTTTTTTGTGGAGAGCTAGGAAATATTTAAGATAACCATCTTTAATATGCAGACATCATTTCATAATCCAAACTGTGGATCCATAAGTACTAAAGATTTTTTTTCCTGGTGGCATTAATATCTTTCATCCCTAAGGGACACAATCTTCTTACCTATCTATAATCTGAACTCAGTGCAAATAGATAGCAAAAATCTTGTGGTTTAAATAGCGATCAACTACTAACTGCTTTGAAGGCTAATGATAAAGATACAAATACAAAGTGGAGTAGGCATGTTCTTGAAGGGGAGCTAGTCAACTTATTTTCAAACTGATCAATGAATCATTAGTTTGGTAAGTATTTACATTCATTCTTCTTTGAAAGTCCATATTCGACACAACTAAGGTCCATTGGACCACAAAGGAGTTCGTTTGCATTCACACATTCTTTTTGTGTTCCTTTATCTCCCAGTAGCTTGCTATGGCCCATAGTTACTATACTCCTATTGAAGGTACCTCTGTGCCCTTCTGCTTTGATTGCCACCACGGCTTGCACCAAAGACATTTTGTTATGAACTGGGAGATAAAGCCTGCTCAATGCTGTATCTGAGACATGTGTCATATGACTCCACATCTGCCATTGTTTTTATGTTGACTCTGGGTCTAGAGGATTCTTCTGTCTCACCATGGAGTGTATACTCTAGTGTTGTTTAGGGGAGAAGAATGGCAAAGATGTTTATTTCCTCTGTAGCCCCCTGCATTTTGCAGACCTTTACTAGGTCTTCTCTGTTATGCTTACCCCAGTGCAAAAGACAGAGCACAGAGGATTATGCCCAGGTCTACAATGGGCATAGAGGTATTTACAATTGGCTGTATTCTGAGTGTTTGCATGTACATAGGGTCAGGTGTCACACAGGAATTCTCAAGATCTCACTTTTTCTGTCTTTGGTGAGACTTCACACAGAGCACAAATAATGGTGATGACTAGGTTAAAGGGTTTCATGCATGATAAGAATTAAAGGAGAGGAAGCTGAACCATATACTTGTTGGGATTTCTTTTTCTTAAGATAAAAGGGCAGGGATTAGAGATGCTGGTTAGCAGTGTCAAGACTTAATGAAATCATGGTCGTGAATCTAGAGATTGAGGGAGCACCATCTAACTAACATGGGCTCTGCCTTCAGCCTGTTTGATTGACACTAAAGTGATATTCCCCACAGGGACTGCATAGCTGAAAAGAGAAGCATATGTTCCACTAAAAAATTAAAATCTTGATCTTTGCCATGTTAAACATAAAGTGATAATGAGACAGCAGGAAGTAACTTTTGTGAATCAGCAGGAAAACTGGACCAAACAGCTGGAGAGGGTGATGGAGCTGTGGTTAAACTGATTATTAGACAATTATACCTTTCAATTATGTAGCTACAAGCCTCATCATCTAGAAATTTCATCGTAGATGTTAGCTGAGTTCTCACAACAACCTGGCATAGCAGACATGTATATCTTACCAGTTTAGAGACTTGCATTCTTAGAAATACATGGTTGGATGAACTAAAGCACCCCTTTTGCAAGCTTCCACATGCCATCCACAATCTCATGTAGATCATTCCTTGACTTTTGTCCCTTTAGAAGTGGATGGGCTGAAGCTTGTAAAATCATGTTCTCTTAGCAATTGCTTATTAACTATAATTTTTTCCTAGATGAAGATCATATGACAAATGACCACACTCTGAGTTTCCAATTCCTCTCAATGTTCTCTGACATTCTAAACATAGTAGGGGACCTGTTTATTCCTCCTGTCCTTGAAAGCATCCTTTTTATCCCTCTGTCTTCTTGTTTGCAGAGCCAAAGTGGATGCAGAGAGGCATATTTTCAAGGGAACTCCAGTTAAATTTGACATCAGTTGGGGAGTTCCAATTCCAGTTAACTTTCATTGTATGTGGGACAGTGTACCTAAAAAATACTGGCGGAATCTGTAGAAAGATCCCTTTCTCTATGCAGGATGCACCATGTTTGAGAGCAATGAGCAACGCAAGAGCTGCTTCAATGACCAATTTTTATTTCACAAGTATAAAGTCAGGCTAAAGGTAAATGGAAAATAATCTTGAAGACCTCATGATACTTTAAAAACTTTACTTGGCAAATCATGAATCTTTTACTGCCTGTCATTAGGTGTAACAATAATATTTTTAAAACTAATTTGCCTTTGTTGTAGAGTACTAATTTTATCAGCATTAAAAAATTACATTTATAAATCCATTTCTTAGCAGAATGATTTATTTAATGCATATTATTCTCATAAAGTTATATTAGGACATACATATTTAACTTGTCTTCCAAAATCAAATATCAATATTTTGTCAACAAATAGCTATAAAGATATAGATATGAACTGGTTGTTTATTATTATATATTATTACTAAGTAACATGAAATTGTAAAATTAAGACCAACTTAGTTATTTTTCATGATTTCCTTAGATCCATAAAAATGTATCCCAAGACAGATATACAGGTAGTTGAAAGATGTTAGATAGATGATAGCAAATTCCTATACTTTGTTTGATTCTTAAAGAACTGCAAAATTTAGCAGAATAATAAAATATAGAATGAATATTTCATTCCATGCATTGTCCAAACAACTCTGGCTGAATCTTAAATAATCACCAATGGCTTTTTATTCTAATCCCACTGCTAAATTTAATAATGTACCAATTTTATATCACAGAGTGTCACTTCTATTAAATGTAAACAGTGGCCAAGAGTGATATGAATGAATAAATGGTGTAGGTGATATTCATCATACATGACCAACCAGCATTGCTCTAGGACCTGTATAGCAATGAAATGATGATTTTCTTGAAGCTTTCATTCACATTTAATAAGTAAAATAAAATAGGGGTCCTTCTAAGGGGACCCCTCCTTTTTACTAACAGAAATGATTTTAAATGAAACATGATTAATAAAGTTGATTTCTTCATATTGCTTAATCTGGAAGACATGTCTGTCCTTTGAAGATTTTATTTTCCCATATCACCTATCCATCAGACACTTTAAATGGACAGGGCTGGAGAATGAATAGGTAAATTACGTTGTTAGGATTTCTCAGATGTTGCATTTTCTTTATTGGACTGGAAGGAAAAACACCTTTATTTAACTGGAAATTTATAAAGACTGCCAAATTCCTATTTGAAGTTTTTAAATTGCTCTACAAGTAGAAACACAACCTGACTTAAGCAAATCACTAGAGTTTGTGGTAAGCCTGACATTTACAGAATTAATGAACTAAATAATTAAGTGACCTAGTAAGTGAATTGGTAAACCAGAACCATTAATCTTTTAATGAATTCACTATCACTTAAATAATAAATTTTGCATAATTTTCAGTAAAGAAACATTAGAATAAGAATCTCATCATGTGGAGAAACGTTACTTTCATGAATCGAATCTGTTATTGTGTCCTTTTTATTGAATTTATTTTTATTCAAATTTAGGAAAGTGTTAATTACTATAGTAATGACTAACAGTCTCCAGCTTTGAAGATTTTTCCCACACTCACTGAGACAGAAAGTTTAGGATTGCTTACTGGGGAACAAACAAGTAAATAGACAAAATTTCAACACAACTAAAATAAGCAATTATCAATAACTATAATTTCAAAAATCTTCCTTTTGATGACACTCATGACTCATGTTTCATAACTTTTAAGCCTTTACAGGATGACTAGCATATAAAATAATGCCTGAAGCTGCTTCAACATACAAAGCATTTTTCTATGCTATATAATGGTTACCTTCATTTTGAATTGTCTTACCTTTCTCTGTAAATGGCACAGCTCTTTAGATAGCTATTGTAGACTACACAATCAGAATTTAGAACCTTGAAACATCTAGGGTTGTATCTGTCAATAATAAAAGGAAAGAACAAAATGATTAAGTTTGCCATTCAATATCTTTAGGGTTTTGCAAAGAATCACTCAGTATCTTGAGGATTTATTACGTCTTTGGTATTCAGTAATAACTGCCTCCAGAGCAGTGGTTCTCAAACTGTGGGTCACAAACTCTTTTTGTGGGTAACAAAGATCCTTGCACAGGAGTTGCATATCAAATATCCTGCACACTGGACATTTATATTATGGTTTATAACTAACAAAATTATTGTTATAAAATAGAAACAATATTTGTGTTGGGTCACCACAACCTAAGAAACTTATTAAAGGCTCAGAGCATTAATGGAAGGAAATTATAGAAAAGCTAACACCTGCCATGGCTCTCTCAAGTCTTGTGGACGATTCATATTGTTGGTTGATTATTTTAAAAAACAATGCTTATTGAACAACTACAGTGAGTTTTCTGTGCTTGGCACAATGAGACTTAAAGAAATAAATGAAGACTACACAAGCTAGAAAGAAATTGTGAGTCAGGCAGAGAACCTCATGGGTATACACTGAACTAATAAAGTTGATTAATACTAACTACAAGGATGGCATGGAAAACTGTGTAACACAAATCCAGTAGCTTTGTAGAGAAGACCAACCCAAGTAACTTTAGTCAGACACTGTACATTTATTTATCTCTATTTCTGGCAATGTATCACACTAACTAGCCTACATCTTTTCTTGATAGAAAACAACCAAGGGGACACCATACACATCATAGTGGTCTTCTAAATGCAAAGACAAATTCTTAGCAAACCATAGGAAATTCCAAGAATCTCATTAAAAAGAATTTAAAATAGGTATAAGAGGAACTGGCTCAGTGCTGCCCTTCAGTGCTGAGCAGTTTTGTTCATTAATAACCCAAGATAAGGAGGTGAATTCTTCATGAAGGATTTGGACCGTGATTCCCACAGATAGAATTGTGACTAAGTGATGAATAGACAGCTGTTAAAATTTTGGATGGATTAAAAAGTGCCCCCACTGATAAATGAAAATGCAAAGGTTTTTTTTTTTTTTTAACTATAGGCCTGGACTCTAAGAGAGTTTTTCCCTTGGTACTTTATAATCTTGGGATTCTGGAATTAAATTTATATTTTCTGATAAATTTGGTAAATCTCAAACAAGAAATGAGATAAATTTTTCTCAGATTGAGAGAATCCAAGACATGTAGATAGAAATGTCTAAATAACTTGTGAGAGACTTAGTTGAAATCTAAGTTCTGAAAGATCTCACAAATTAAAAAAAACCTGCTGGATTCAATTTACCCTGGAACATTTCAAGTGCACTGGGAAAGAAAACTCTGTGGATGTACTGCTTTCTGGACCACTGAAGGTGTACTTAGCAGGAAAGATAACCAAGGTGCCCCAGTAGAAAGAAAGACCTGGGCACATTCTGCAAGGTGAGTCTCATCCTCAATCATAGACAGGGTAAGCATGAAAGAGTCAGTAGTAGAGATAGCTTTGCTTTTGTTTAAGCTATGGAAAATCTAATATTGTTTTAAAATTTACCATATGAAATCATTGAATGAAATGACTGATTTTGATGTCTGGAATAGATTCCTTAGTTCTCTTGACTGATTTAAATACTCATCATAAAGAAATAGATGGTCTTTTGACATGGAGATAATGATGTTTGACAAAATTTTTCCCCTCTGGCCACATTGATAATATATGGTTTCATCTGTTCTGCTGTAGAAAGAGGCAGAAGGGATCTGGATGGAAGGAGAGGTGAAGAGAACTGGAGGAAAAAGGGAAGAACACTGTAAACAAGACATTTAAAAATCTATTTTTAATAAAAAGAAAAATACCTCTAAAGAGAAAAAAGGGATACATGTAGCTTGAATACTTTGTCACTTGTGGGAGGTTTATTGAGTTAGTGGGATTTTTTTGGAGAGCAATATGATGAATGACAAAAAACAAGTCTTTCTAAAGTTAATTGAAAGCCAGACTGAGAACACAGCTTAAGCATTGTCAGTTTTTTGTCCTAAGTGACCAACCTTCTCAAAGCATTGCATCTTCTAAGTCTCCACTTTGGTTTGAAAATGTTAGAAACTTTATATGTGATACTAAAGTAAAGTGACCCTGGGTATATCTAAGGTAAGTATCAGGTCTTTCTGTCTCAGGAATAAAGGACTTGATAGAAATATATAAATATATAGTCATTGTAAAGATTTCTGGCACGTAGCAGCCACGTGGTGGACCCATCATGGCATCAAGTGAGATAAAAAGATGCTGTGGCTATGTGGTAAAGCCTATGTGGTACTGGCAGAATGCTGCCTTTATGGAGGGCATGACTCTAGAAGTGGCTACATAAATCTGTGCCCACCAGTTCTCTTAAAAAGAGACATAGCAGTCTCTCTCTTCTGCTTCTCTGCTCCTGTACTCACCTGGCAACTCTCCTGAATAAACTCTAGTGTGGCTCTGGTAGTGTGTGTGTGTGTGATGTCACGTGCGAAACAAACAGTTTTATATATATATTCATATATATATATATGATAGAATAAAAGAATATACATATAAACGTATACATGTGTCAAAATTAAAATCCAGGCAAAAATTATTGTTTAAATAATAATCATGACTAATTTATTTTTCTCTAATGGTAATATCCAACTAGTTAAAAGTTAAGGCTGTATCACTGACACTTGTTCAAATATGCTTGATTTGACAATACTTCTATGTTCCATACAATTTTAAAAAGCCATTTATTTAATATATGAGATTGGTGATTTTCTAAAGACATTTTCTCTCAAGTTTTTGTAGACTCTGTGATGTTAATATTTGTATAGCTCTTTTTGTAGTGCCTGCTCAATATTGTACCTGATAAAATGAAAACATTTATTTTCATCTACAAGAAGTTCAATGTCTGCCCTCACCTGCTGATAGTTCTTGCCTGAATCCTCGCTTGGGGATGTACACTCTGTCATGTGATCTTCATGCCCACTGACACGATAATCATTAAAAGCAATTGGAGAGTGCTCCCTGTAAAGTGTGAGGCTTGTGGCAGAAGGGGACCATGTTAAAGGCATCTATGACTACAATGACCTGTATGAATTAAAAATATTCACTCGTCTATGAACTTGAGAAGAATGACTAACTTAAGAGAAAGATGAAAGCCTAATTAGAAAGTTTCTTATTCTGAATAAAGTATTGTAAGGGAAAAATCTTTCTTGGATTTTAACTTTCATAGGAAAGTACAGAACACAAAAATTCCTGGAGAGAGCCAGAACCCATCATCTCCACACCCATCTTCACCTGCCAATGTCATTTCCAATAGCTCCCCTGGAGTCTGCAATTTTCAATGACACATGCATTGATTTTCTTTCAGTGTGGCTCCAATTCAGTTCTAGTCTGTGGAGTAACTATATGGCCATCTTCATACCTTCTGTAGAAAAACTAAGTTCATTTTGTAGATCTTTGCTTTATGGGATCTTGTGTTAATGGGCTTAACTTTTTCAGATTTTCAAAGATAAGAGATAATGCACACTAACCTTGAAAACTGCCATTTTTCTAAAAAAAAAAAAAAAAGAGTCAGCTGAAGGATGTCTTAAGCTATTTGTGATTCTTAAGTTTCCTAACTTTTATAAATATAAATGTATTGACGACACTTTGGATGATGGAGGGTCTTGAATCAAGGTGCAGCACAGTTGATGCTTGGCATGGCTTGAAATGTTGCTGTCTTATTATTGTTATGTCTGTTCTCTAATGGCAGAAACAGCAAGGGAACTCCAAGCCTTCTCCAAAAAAGTATTAATGTCATTCATGTATGTGAATGTCTAATAACTAACTTTCAAAAATTCTCACTTCCTTTATTTCTTCTTACATTTAAATATTGTAGTTCTCATATGATATATTCACATTCTTTCCTCTCCCCTAGGTCCTCCTAGATCCTGCCTACCTCCTTACCACCCAACTTCATGGTCTTTCTCTTTCAACACCCAAATTGGATGTCCAAAATGTAATGCTACTTATGATCCTTTAAGAGTGGAAGGAAATAGTAGCTTGTTCCAACAAAAGGACAACTGATAAAGAAACTTCCCTAAACCACTGTGAAAAAAAAATTCTTGGCATACAACCACATCTATTTGTGGGTACTATATTTGACCATAGTCTCGAGAACTGTCTTTATGATTAATTCCCATCTTGCTGCTGAATCGATCATGCAGTGATCTGCATTGATTATTAAGGTGACTGAAGTAACCGGATCAGACACGGCTTACCAGTGAAAATTGGCTAATTCATCAACACATAAAGATTTCAGGAGAAAGATTAGTGATTGTCACATATCACCAGGAAAAGAATTACCTCATATTTATTGAATCTATTGTGCCCATTTTTACTGACATATAATGTATTTTTTAAATAAACATTTTTTTTTATCTTGGAACTACAGAGTTCATTAGAATAGTAAAAATCTAATTTAATTCTGAATCATCTATGTATAAGTCAGAAGACCGGCATTTGGGTAGTTGAACTATGTCTCACAAAATATCTTTGGAGTGGTTTATCTTTTTACTCTAATCTCAAAATAGATCTAGAAGGTTACAACTTCTGGTCACTCAACAAACCAAATTCTAATTACAGGAGGCCTCCACAGTCAATTATGAGACATTGTATGTAATATCAAGCAAAATGAACTTAAAAAAATCCACTTATATACTTGTAAACTTCTAATAAATATTCTAGAATTAAATTAAGTTTCTTTGTTTGTTTGTTTTGGTTTTGTTTTTGAGATAGGCTTTCTCTGTATAACTACCCTGGCTATCCTGAACTCACTTTGTAGACTACACTGGCTTTGAACTCAGAAATATCTGCCTGCCTTCTGCTTCCTGAGTGCCACCATTGCCTGGTATTAATATTATATTCAACCACGTAATTAGAATTACTAATTGGAAGGTGAGATGAAACTGAACAGTCCTGTTCTGCAGATGTAGTTTGGTTGTGTGCCAAGCATAAAGCCCTGGGTTAGATTTTCCAGGTTGATATTAATAGATAAGCAAGCAAATAAATATATCGATTAAAAAATATAATCTTATACAATTTTTGGAAGCTAAGTTTTGAGCTTCTAAGAACTAAATGAGAAGTAATAGTGTTAGTTTAAGTATTTAGGTATTCACCTACACCTCTAACCACTTTGAAGCACATACATTTTGTAAAAGCTTAAATTTTCTTTCTTACTTTTTCTTAACAAATATTTATTTACTTCATTAAAAAGGAAGTGGGAGAAGATATTCTTCTCTTCTTTGTGTGTGTGTGTTTGTGCATGTGGCTTTAAAGAGAAAAGATGCCAAAGCACCAGTATTTTCTGGCATCTGGGAAGATTCAGTTTTTAAAGACTCTGCTTGCAGTGAGCATGGCCTGAGATAGTAGCTTCTTAGGAATTCTGCAAAGCATTTGGCATTGGATCTAGGTAGTCCTGACTTTGAAAAGTAGCTCTATCTCCTGCTGTGGCATAGCCTGAGTCTGAAGGTTGCTCAACAATTAATACTTAAGCATAAAAGGGCTGATATGTTAACAGACCCCAGTGAGTGCTGTGCAGAAGAGAGATATGATACTTTTGTTACTTGTTTTTGAAAATCAAATACAGTACAAGTCAATAATCAGCCTCCTGTCAACTGTTTAGACTCACTACATTCAGCATGTTCTGGGACTCGCCACACCATCTCTGTGTTCAAAATGAAGCTCTCCAGGTTGGCAGGGGGAATATTTCTTTTGAATATTTAATTCATAAGTAAATATAAAAAGATATAAATGCCAATAATTAAAAAGCAAATGAGTGATACATGGTGTGGCATACTTGAAAAGCAGGGTAGGTTCCCCCCCCCCCCGCCCCAGGAAGTAGAAGGCAGATGTGATGAGCTTCTTTCTGTGTTTTTCATTCTTGCTAATATAAGTAGTGAGAAGCACAGAATTAAGGGGAAATATCAAGAAAATTTTTTAAAAATATTGGCACATCTAGAAAAAGAAAAAAAACCTAGTTGACTAATGTGGACTATTTGTCATTTCTTCACATCAGGGTATATCTCATTCTACACAATGACCAAAAGAGGAAGCTCTTCGAGAAGAAGGGATGAATAGTGGAGGAACTAGAAGACAGGCAACCAGTTCTAGAAAAAGTATATTAAGGATACAGTGCAGAAGAGACATGAATCAACAAAAGATAAAATATGTATAATAAATATCTATGGAAATTTGTTTTCTTTGGAGACTAATTTTAAAAAGGTAGAAAGTAAGAGAATAACCATTATAAACATCTTATAAATGATGATTTAATACTTGATTATGTGTGGGTAGTTTGGTATAATATGGATTATTCTAAAAGTAAAAACAAAGACTCTAAGGATATCTTAGATATAATAAATTTTGAAATCTTACATCTGTGTGTGTTAATTTGTTAGTAATTGTGATTAGGCATAGACAATTATTTCTTAGTATTTTTATACACTGAAGACTTTAAATTTTAGTTCATAGTTGCAAATGCTATATAGTCATTATTTATATTCCTAAACTTTAAACCAAAGCCTATTCATGTTCTGATTTAAAATAATAAAAGCAAATTAACAACTGAAATGTTTAACCTTCAAAATTCACTGAGCATGGTGACTCTGTGAGCTAAATTTGATTTATGAGCTCAATGCCTAGTTATGTCAGAGTTACTTGCTTGGGAGGTTTGGGATGGTTTCTTCTTCAACTTGTCAGTTTTCAGAATGTCCCACTCCTGCCAGTGCAGGCCTTCATTGTTAGCTCAGGTATAGCTTTAATTACCTTTAAAAGTCAGCAAGACGACATGCGAACGTTCCTACCTTATTAAATAACTCTCTAGATATAAGGCTCTTAATCTTCACAAAAAGAGCCTGACTTCCCTGCCATACAGGATTGTTATTCAGGTGAAGGTGTGACCTGCATAAAAATCTTCCTTTGCCCTTTGACTACCCAATAAATATCCTAAGGGTGGAAGTAAGGATAAATTAAAAAATCAAATCAAGAATGATGGGAAAGGCTTGCCGCTGTAAATAGACAAAGAGACTTAAGCCAAGGCCAGCAAGAGAAGCTAGGAGAGTTAGTCCCAAGAAACTCCTTTGGTATCACAGAAAATAGTAAGCAGAAAGCTGTTTGTTCCATATATGTTGGAGTTAAAGCCATGCCCATTGTCTCCCTATTATCAAAAACAGCTTGTGCCATGTATCAAGTAATGGATATTATCTGTATAAAATATGTAATGGATATTATCTGTATATAATATGCAATGGTACCAAGACACTTGTAAATGTTAAAGACATGGGAATGAAGAATGAGTAGGATGGTACTGAGGGGGCCACAGGTCAATATCTTACTTGCTGTAGTCACAGAGACAGGCGAGGATTTTAAAAAGCATCTGTGGGTGAAGATGAGCAGAATTAACCAGAAAAGGAAAGAAGAAAAAATAGCTAATAGATGCATTAGGAAAGGTGGGATGCAGGGTGTTGTGGGATATTTTTATCATACTCTGGTACACCCAACACCATCAATAAAGTCTACTTTGAATCAGAGGACAGTGCTAACTGTTAGCCAGCTGGCTAAAATCAGCATAGAGGTTTTGGAGGACCAAGGGCATATAGAGAAAGACATAGAAAGTAGTAGGGTGGGACAAAAGGTCCTTTGTGCTTTTTGGATCAAGGAAGGAGAGAGAGAGGAGGTCACTAGTCACTTCTCAGCCACGTCTCCGATCATTCAGGTTCTTACGCTGATATCTGACTTCCAGATTTTTATTGATAAAGAATAATTTGATAAATGCTTCAGTAGAGGAAGAGAACATCAATGTTGCTTGGTCATGGTTGGTGTAAACTCTTTACTAAAAGCATCTGAAGTTGATTAAAATGATTTTGAAAAGGAAGAATGCGTATCTTGTGTGTGTGCGCACACAGGTGCATGTGGAAGCTGAGATCTCTCTTGCATAGTGTTCTTCCAGAGTTATTCATCTTATTCTTGAAACAGGATCTCATACTGGGACCCAGAACTCACTGATAAGGCTGGGCTGGCTCACCAGTAAGTCATAGCCACAGCAGTCCACCTATCTCCATTTCACCACTGCTGTGCTGATAAGCACATGCCACCACATCCAGATTTTGGCACACCATTTTAACAGGAAAGGTGCATACACAGGGAAAAATGAAACCTAGATGAGCTGCAGCTCAGATTCCCCTCATGGTGCCTCTTAAGTATATCCTTCCGCGGGTATCTTTTCTCTTTAGTCACCATCTTCATCAAAATGTATATGCTTATTTTGGTCACATTAATGTCTTAATCACTTAAGAATCTACCTTAATGTGTTTTTGACTAGATATTTGACATATAAATTAAAGACATCTGACCCTTAAATAAAAATGGTCAACAATGTACCAAAAACTAACTGTAAAAGGGTTTAATTCTATTGGTTTCACACATTTCACCTGGTAAATAGAATTTATTTGATAGAATTATTATTATTTGAAATCAACTGTATCCTTTTTTATAGTAGTAGTTTATCTTCAGGGTCTCAGCCATATTTTTTACAGATCTATGATATACTGAAAATCTTTGACAAATGCTATATTGTTAATATAAATGGTCTGAGTGATTTGACAACTAGTTATAACTGCCTACTCTGCCTGAAGAAAAGAAATTATGCTGAATACCCAAGAAAGTAATTATAAGAGGATAGTTTACTTTCAATGAATTTATTCATGTTGTCATGTATTTGCTTTGCTTGTGTTTGCACACTGCATCAGGCTATAGTCCCAAAGTCTAATACTACCAATAATAAAATGACTCAGCCTTTGACTGATCTGCAGAGAAGGTGAGAGGGCTGTCTAGGAGAATCAGGGGTGTAAAATTAGCACACAGAGAATAAAATTATTTCTAGGACAAAAAAAGCATATCCCATCTACAAGAGGTAGTGCTGTTTGTCTCTAAGGGTCCTCAGATTCTTTAGTGTTCTAGATGCAGCTATTAAGCCTGACTGTCGCGCCCACCTCGCCGGCAAGGAAGACGCAGCACGAGATTCTTCTGCAGCAACTGACCAGGTCCTTTATTCAGCGTGTACACTCTTCTTTCTTCTTTCTTCTTTCTTCTTTTTTCTTTCTCCTTCTCCTTCCCCTTCCCCCTGGCTCTCGGCTTAAAAGCTCTTCGGTGATCCTTGCCACGTGGATGCTGCCCATTGGGCCATGCATGCAGATGCTCACTCGCGTGATCGCCTCACGCGAAATAAGGAGTTTTTCCCTAGGGAGCGCTGGGCGTCGGGGAAGGCGAAGGGCAGAAGCTGGCACCATTTTAGGCTGCGGCTCGATCGCAGCTCCCGACACCTGACAGTTGCTATAAACATCCAGTCATTTCCTTGATATGCTTCCAGAGAGTCTCACTTGTTTCCATCAAAGGAGGCAGCAGGCAGCCTGGAAAGCAAGAAAGAAGAAAAATAGTTGTCAAGATAGGCTTTTAGGCTTTTTCAGCTTCTTAAGAATTGACAGTGAGTACTAGTTGCTTGGTTATAATCAATTTCCCCTATTCCCTTTTTAATAACACTATGTTGTAAGTAAAGTAGTTTATAAGGACACAGTTAAGACTGTATAAGATATTTTTTTTTTGTTTGTTTCTAGGAATAGATAGAGTTCTAGCTGGTGATATGCAAGGAAACATCTCTCATATATATCTGAGAAGTCTTGCCCTTCACCAATAGAAATGTTCTCCTTTCTTCTTCTTTCCACAAGTTTCTTTTTTATCAAATAAAAGGTTGAGGCTAAAGATATGATGGCAACATCCTTGGAACTATGAGGCATCAGATGTGAGAAAGAAAAGTGTGTCTAAAATATCAAAGAGTAGAATGATAAAGAATCAAATATTTGTGGCATCTAATCTCTTACAAAAGGAAAGAAATATAGTCAGAATTGTTGAATTTGACTACATGAGTGTGAATCTTAGATGATATGTAGAACAAACACAAAGAACAGCAAAGCAAAGCAGAACTTAGTGTCTAGACCATCAATTAGGAGATCAAATTATGGATGGTTAGGAAGAGAAACCCAAAGAAACAAACCCTGAGAAGGATGTTGGGACTCTCAAGGAACAATTTGTTTATCCTGTACTGAGAATGTTGCTGTTTCCCTAACTGGCAGTGGCACTGTCGGATCAGTTTCCTGAGGGTGTGGAACAGATACCCTCCTAACTACACTTCACTAAAGAAGTTCTTAGAAAATTACTTCCCTGACTCATGTCAACCTTCAGGATCCTTAATGAAAAAAATATGGCCATGAAGAATCAAAGACAATATTTGTAGATTTCTGTGTCCCATCCTGTCAGTCCCACAGCTGCTTATGAAATAAATAAACTCAGAGGCTAAATTTTGTATTAAATGCTGGGCCAATAGTTCGGGCATATTACTGACTAGCTCTTAAATCTTAAATTAACCCATGATTCTATATATGTTTAGCCATTTGGCTTGGTACCTTTGCATCAGTACAGCATTCTCAGCTTCCTTCCTCTATGCCTGGCCGTTTTCTGCTCTCTGAATTTCCTGTTCCTGGAATTCTCCTAATCTAGTTGCCTCATCTCTTTTTCCTACATCTACTGGCCAATCAGCATTTTATTAAAGAAATACAAATGATTTTTTTTTTACAATGTACAAAAGAATTATCCCACAAAACTCAAAGGCTTACATAGTGTCACATGTAGTGGGTAGAAATCCTAGAACTCTGCAGCCAAGAGAATCACAACTACAAGCTTGGTTTGTAATTGTATAGTAGTGTTCATGGTCAGTGGCAACAGATCATAGAATAATTTGATGGGTAATATGCAACACCCAAGGCCAATGGACATGGTAAGTAGAATACTGCCTCCTAGCTTGCTTTCTTCATCACCATGTATACAATGTGACAGTCTACACAGCATCCTGATACTAAGGACACTGTTGCAATATTGCAGGGCATGTGATGTCAAACAGGCAGAGAGGCAGTGAGAATGCTCTCATGACACTCTAGACTTGTGTGCTAACACACAGATGTCACAGTAGAAATCCCATAGGATACATACTTATCCTGTCTTCTGCTGTTTTCTTAATTAAAGAATGTTGGTCCTTCAGTTTAACTTTAGCATCACTTTTATCAAGTCCTTAGGTATAAAGGAAACAATTGGTGGCTGGAGAGATGACTCAGAGATTAACAGCACTTGCTGTCTTAGCAGAGGATTTGAGTTTGGTTCCTAGCACCCACATGCTGACTCACAACCGTCTAACTCCAGTTCCAGGGCATCTGAGACCCTTTTCTGATTTCTATGAGCATTGTGTGAAAGAGACACATATATATGCATTCAGGCAAGCTACCCATACATATACAATAGAAATAAATATTAAAAGGAAGATTTGCCTCTCAGCAAATTACAATTCAAGTGAAATGATAAACAGTTGTGTGTGGTGCAGAAGATGAGATGGGTGAAGAGGCAGGTGGGGTTGCAGTAGACTACTGAGCTTGTTGTCAGGGAAAGGCAACAAGCAGAACTCAGCTCCAGAGCATAGTTGTTTGTGTGCAAGTTTCGGATTGTGGGATATCTGGGTCTGAAGAGAAACAAAACCAAAAGTAAGTTTGTAAAAGAAGTCATTAAATTTTATCATTTATATATTGGTCAGGCAAAACATGTATATATGTTGGATTCAGTGAAGCAACTGTCAACAACAACAACAAAAATATTCTTAGCTTAAAATCCCAGATACAGAAGGGAGATGCTGCTACATGCCTGTCACTGTATAACTTCTGAAGCACAGCAAGGAGAGCACCATGGTTTTAGGACCAGCTTGCACTGCATAATAAGAGACACACCAAGGTCATTGTTAGAATAGACAGCTATAGACTTTGCATAAGAATCTTTCCTTATCTGTTTTCTTGCCCATGTCAAAGATACTATTCTTTCATTCTTTCCTTCTGGCCCAACTAAGCTTCAATTGGGATTCATCTCTGGTCTAGACTTATTTGCATCAAAGCAGTCTTTATAATTAAAAAGCCAGTTGTAGAAGAATCCTGGGAAGACCCCACAGGAACTTGGCAAAGAGAGAGCTAAGAGCAAGGTGGTACTCAGGCAGTACCTCCCAGGTCACACAAGGTATGCAACTTCTGTGCATTTTTGTCTAAGGACATGCATTCCTCATTTCCAGTCTAAACATGCTCACTTATTTACATACAGTCCATGGCTGTGACTGGCTAGATAGCACCACAAAGGATAAACTAAGATCCCTAGAAAGGCAGAAAAGACTCAGATTGTAAATGTGTTGGCACATTTATGCTTGATTCCTGGGTTAGGTTTCAGTTCATTTTGAATCCACATGAAATGTTATGATGGAAAATTCCATAACTGGCCCACAACTCACATTCCAATTGGGATCCAAGAGCCAGTTTCAGCAAATCAAAACTAGAATTTAAAAGAACATGTTTAGCTGTGTCATCACATAAAAATAAAAAATATAAAGCCTTCCAAAGGAAAACATTTCTTCAGGATTTGGTGAATGATTGCATATCCATACTTCAATTGGCTCATTAGGCCAATAGAAGCACAGAAAATAGATAATGTTTCCAAATCTGTCCCTTAGTATAAATCATAGACAGATGCATGATTTTAGACATTGCTTTTTAAAAGTTGCAAGAATCATAGAGGTAGGTAAGTCCAGGAGACTGTATAAAGACAACAGAGTTATTTGGTTCTTCTTGGTACAGACATCTGCTTGATTTAGCTGGCAAGTGGCATCACAAGGGTAGAAAAAAATCTGTGAAAGAGGTGAGAATCATGTGTAAAGTGAGACTCAGCAAGGTGCCAGGCTTGCTTTTAGTAACTGATGCTGAAAAGAAGTCATCCAGCCTTGTGAGGCCAGTACTTAATACCTTCTACAGAGCAATGTTTTTGTGACAGTTACCTTTCAGTAGGGTCCACTTCTTCATGCCCTATATCATTCCAATGGCACCACACTGAGGACCATGCTTTCAACACATGGTGAAACTTTGGGTATGCACACAAACTATAGGTGACATGTTAGGTTATATATATATGCACACAAACACACAAACAAGTATCCTTTAAAACTTTGTTCAAAAAGTTGGGCTGGCAACATTTTCAGTGGATAAATGGACTCATTGCCAAGACCAGTGACTTCTCCTCCGCAATGGATGGAGAAGACAGACTTCAACAAACTGAACTCTGACATCCTTACTTGCACCAAGGCTCACACATGATATGGGCTCACTCACACAGAGAATAAACAAATGTAAAAAGAAAATAGTTTGGTTTCTGAATGAGGTCTTTCTCTCTCTTTTTATTTATTTATTTATTTTTTTTATACCCACTACTGCTCCCTCTCTTGTCCCTGCTTCTTCCCTTCCCAGAGGAAGCAAGGAATCCCAAAGTATGTGAATTCAGTCTGGCATATTCAGTTGAGATAGGATTAAGTCCCTTCCTCAGGAATCAAGGCTGAGAAAGATGTTTTCCCTCTAGGCATGGCTTCAAGAAGCCAGTTCATGCACCCAGGATAGATTCTGGTTCCTTGTCCAAGTGCAAGAGTCTCCAGAAACTGCCCATGCCTTTCAACTCTCATCTATATTCAGAGGGTCGAGATTCATTCTACAAAGTTTCATCAGCTGTTATTTCACAGTCTGAGTTCCCAACAGCATGGACTGCCTACTCCATGGGTTTCCCCATCCTGATTCCTTTACTCATGCAATCTCTCCCTGCTTTCTTCAGCTGGACCAGTAGCTCAGCCCAGTGTTTAGCTATTGATCTCTGCAACTGCCTGAAACATAAATTCAAGTTGTTATTTAATGAAAACTCAGAGTCAAATATTGAGGAAAAGCTGGAATAACAGAGAGAGGAAACAGACCACAATCAAATCTTACCCAGCCAATGTCTCAGGATAAAAGCTATCTTTAAGAGTCTTCAGCCTGGTTTCTCGCTTCTACAGAATACCACGATATCTTTCTATGCCTGCCTTAAATATCTTCGTAACCCCATTGTTTCACTTCTGGGTTCAACTCTGCATCATTATCCTAGATTTAGGATTAAAAGTGTGAGCTATGACTGTTTGGTAATTAGGCCTTGAACTCACAGAAACACAGAAAGATCTCTATCTCTGGAAATATGGGATTAAAGGCATAGGTCACCACTTGGCCTTTCCAATGCTGGGATTAAAGGTATGAGTTACCACTCTCTGATCCTCTTGGCTTGACTGTGGGTAAATTTGTTCTCTGATATTCTAGGCTGATTTTATTAAATATAAAATATAATACCACATCAGTGTCTATTAGCAGCTGTATGAAGGTTCTATAATCATAATTAGGATGGTCATTCATATGGACAGGCCAGTCCCAGTTTAGGCACCATCTCCACTATTGCTTGGAGTCCTAGATGGGCTCATCCTGTGGGTTCTTGGATGTCCCAAGTATTAGGTTTCTTTCTAATCCCATAAGGGCTCCTTCTATCAAGACATCTACTTCTTGCTCTTCCTCTCTGTTGCTTGCTAATCCCACCCCCACCATCCGGTTCTCTCATGTTCTCTTCTCACTGAAGAGGGTAAACTTAGCTCAAGAAACTCAATTTTGTATTCTAGTAGCCATTTAGTACTATAGAGGTAAAATAGAGTTCAGTTTCACATTCCTGGCAGGGGCTTGCCCAGTTCCAAGAAAGAATAAGCTAAGCACTATCTAAGGACACCTGGATGATCCAACCCTAAGGCAGTAAAATGGCCACCTCACCCAGGTGGGGTCCAGGAATATTAAGCTGTAAAAAGTCCCTAAGCACAAGCCAATCAGCAGCACACTTGCACCCTTGACCCCAAGTAACCCTTTGTGGTTTTTGCCGTAAAAGAACTTGTGTAACTTGGGGTGCTTAGCTCTTCCTTGCACCACATGTCAGGTACAGGTGCAAGGAACAAGTTTCCTGCCTGGGTGTATTTCGTTGACAATAATCTTTGCTGTTGCTTTCAGACATCTCTGTCTCTGGTGGTCTCTCTGGGTGATTGAGCTTCAGGCATTACATCCAGCTCCCTTCCCCTGCCCCATATGATTGCATTCTTTTCAGGAAATCTTTATTTCTCTTTCCCAGGGGTATCTATGGATGTCTGTCTTAATTTTCTTTTGTTATCTAGCTGTTTGGATTGTAGTCTGATTGTCCTTTGTATTATGTCTAAAATCCATTTACGAGTGAGTACATACCATGACTATCTTTCTGGGTCTGTGTTACCTCACTCATGATGGTACTTTCCAGATCCATCCATTTGCCTGCAAATTTTAGGATGACATTTTTTTTTCTGCTGAGTAGTACTCCATTGTGTAAATGTTCCATACTTTTTTTTTTTTTTTTTTTTTTTTTTTTTTTTTTTTTTTTTTTTTTTTTTTTTTTTTTTTTTTTTTTTTTTTTTTTTATCCATTCTTTGGTTTTAGGGCATCTAGGTTGTTTCAAGGTTCTAGCTATTCCAAATATGCTGCTATGAATATAGTTGAGCAAGCTTTTAGGGCAAGAATGTATATTCTATGGAACCTTTGGGGTATGCCCAATAGTGGCATTGTGGATCATTAGGGAGATTGATTCTCAATTTTATAAGGAATCACTATAGTGATTTCCAAAGTGGCTGTACAAGTTTACAGTCCCACCAGCAATAGAGGAGTGTTCCTCTTGCTCTGCAACCTCTCCAGCATAGGCTATCATCTCTGTCTTTTATCTTAGCCATTCTGACAGGTATAAGATAGTATCTCAGAGTTGTTTTGATTTACATGTCTCTGGTGGCTAAAGATGTTGAGCAGTTCTTTGCGTCTTTCAGCCATTTGTACTTCTGCTGTTGAGAATTCTCTTTTTAGCTCTGATCCTCATTTTCCAATTGGGTTCTTTGGTTTTTTTAAACTCTAGTTTTTTGAGTTCTCTATACATATTGGAGATAGGTGCTCTATCAGATGTAGGTTGATGAAGATCTTTTTCAATTCTGTAGGCTGTTGCTTTGTCTTATTGACAGTGTCCTTCACCTTACAAAAGCCTCTCAGTTTTAGGAGGTTCAATTTATTAATTGTTGCACTGAGTGTCTTTGCTACTGGGTGTCATATTTAGAAAGTGGTCTCCTATGCCAATGCATGTAAGCATATTTCCCACTTTTTTTTTTTTTAAAGAAAAAACAATCTGGTTCAGTGTAACCAGGTTTATTTTGAGGATTTTGATCCACTTGGATTTGTGTTTTGTGCAGAATGATAGATATGGATCTATTTGCATTTTTCTACATACCACCATCCAGTTATGCCAGCACCTTTAGTTGAAGGTGCTATCTTTTTTTCCATTGTATATTTTTGTTCTGTTTGTCAAAAATCAGGTATTTATACATATATAGATTAATGTCTGGGTCTTTGTTTTCATTCCATTGATCCACAAGTCTATTTTTGTGCCAATACCAAGCTGTTTTTATTATTGTAGCTCTATAGTAGAGCTTTAAGTCAGGGATGGTGAAGTCTCCCAAACTTCTATTATTGAACAAGATTGTTTTGGCAATCCTGAGTTTCTTTTTATTCTGTATGAAGTTGAGTATTGTTCTGTACATTCATGAATTGGGGTTATACAAAATGAGACTCAGAGCCAAGGGGAAGGCTGAAACTTCAAAGAGAGGAAGTACCACAGTTAATTCTCACCCAGCTGTCTTATCTTGCAACTTCCTCAGCCTTGCTCGTGGTTGCTTCTGCCTGTTGCTTCTGCCAGTGGCTTCTCTCTCTGCTGCATTTCTATAAGCCCATATATAACCTACCCCATCCAAGTTAGGATTAAAGATGTGTAGCCTTGAACTCACAGAAACAGAAGTTCTGTCTCTGAAGTTATGGGATTAAGGGCGTAGGTCACCACTCCTGGCTTTCCCTGTGCTGGGATTAAAGGTGTGTGTGGTTGACTCTCAGTTGTTTATCCTTATATTCAAGGATCAAGGAGTTCCTGAGCTGTCTGCCTAGGAGTTGACTGTGTGCTGCCTCTAATATTTCAGGGTTTATTAAATATCTAACAAATATCCACATTGTTCTTTCCAGGTCTGTAAAGATTTGTGTTAGGATTTTGATGGGAATTGCATTGAATTTGCAGATTGCTTTTGGTTAGATTGCCATTTTATTATGTTGATCCTACCTATCCAGGAGAATGGAAGATCTTTCCATTTTCTAATATTTTCTTCATTTTCTTTCTTCAATGACTTAAAGTTCTTTTCATAAAGGTCTGTCATTTCTTTGGTTAGAGTTACCCCAAGATAATTAATGCTATTTGCAGCTATTGTAAAGGGTGATGTTTCCCTGATTTCTTTTGCAGTCCTTTCATCCTTAGTGTATAAAAGGGCTAATGATTTTTATTTTTGAGTTAAACTTGTACCCTGATACATTGCTGAAGTTGTTTATCAGATGTAGGAGTTCCCTGGTAGAATTTTGAGGGTCACTTAGGCTGAAATTTTCCCTCTAATGCTTTCTGTAGGGCTGTATTTGTGGATAGATATTGTTTAAATCTGAATTTGTCATGAAATATCTTGTTTACTCCATCTATAGTGATTGATAGTTTTGCTGGGTGGTTTCGTAGTGTCTAACATCTGACCAGATGTTCTGGCTTTTATTGTTTTCATTTAGTAGTCTGATGTTATTCTGTTGAGTCTGCCTTTATAAGTTACTTGACCTTTTTCCTTTGCTTCTTTTAATATTTTTTTTTAATTCTGTAGGATTAGTAGCTTCATTATTATGTGGCTGGCAGACTTTTGGGGAGTAGTCTATTTGGTGTTCTGTAAATTTCTTGTATCTTTATAGGCATTTTCTTCTTTAGATTGGGATAGTTTCTATGATTTTGTTGAATATATTTTCTGTGCCTTTGAGCTAATATTCTTCTTCATTTATTTCTATTATTCTTGGATTTGGTCTTTTCATGGTGTTCCAGATTTCTTAAACATTTTATGTTATGATTTTTTTTGTTTTAGTGTTTTTGTGTTTTCTTTGTCTGATATATCTATTTCACTATTGAATCTTCCACTCCAGAGATTTTTTCTTCCTTTCCTTGCATTCTGTTGCTTATGCTTGTATCTGCAGTTACAGTTTGCTTCTTCTGATTCTCTATGTCAAGCCTTCTCTTTGTTTGTATCTTCTTTATTGCTTCTATTTCAATTTTTTGAAATGTTTCTTTCACCAGTTTTATTGCTTTTTCTTGGTTTTATTTATTTTCCTTAAGGCTTTTGCTGATCTATTTCTTTTGTTTGTTTGTCTTTTCCTTTATTTTCTTTTTTTAGGGATTTATAAAATTTTCTCTCTTAAGGCTTCTATTATCTTTATAAAGTTGTTTTTAAGATTATTTCCTTCTGCTTCTGCATTGTCACGATCAGGTCTTGTTGTAGAACTACCAGATTCTCATGGTACCATATAATTTCTTTATGTTATATTTATTCTTGCACTGGTTTTGTCTGTATCTCAGGGAGTTGATTTTGGTGCAATCTATTCTGGGTATATCTGTGTCTCAAGAAGCCTCCCTTGGTCCAATCTGGGCTCTTTGTTTTCTTAGAGGTAGTGTATTCTGTGTCACAGCGAGCTGTTCTTTATGTAATAAGAACTGGCTGATTCTATGTTTCAGGGATTCAGTCTTGGACCAATATGAGCTCTTGATCCAGAAGGAGCTCTTGATCCTATAGGAACTCTTGTTCCAATAGGTGCTGAGGAACTGTGGGTCTCAGGTATACTCTGAGGTTGCAGGGTGATAGGGTGGGTTGGGGCTTGGGATGGATTTGCATATGAGGGTGTTTAGTGTACTGGATTTTACTGGGGAGTTTTAGCCTGCAGGGGTTTTCTATGTTGGTCTGGATTTAGGGAAGAGACTAGTGGGGGTGTGGTTCTAAGGGTTGTGTCCCAAGGCCTGAGTGACAGAGACCAAGCTCTCTTATGAGGTATCTTTTATGTAGTAAATTATTGAAGTGGCAGTGTGTTTCTTCTGAGATTGTATTAGTAAAACCAAAACCAAAACAAAATCTTTTTTTTTTTTTCTCTGTGTTGGAAACTTTTTCTCTGACTTAAACTACTTGCTGTATATGGAAACCAGAGACTGTACCAGTACAATATATAAGTTCCTGCAGAGAAGCAGAACTCCTCAGCATCAGAGGCCTCCAGCTAGCAACCAACTTCAGAAACTAAAGCCAGCCCACAGCCAAGACAGTGTTCTTCATAGCATATATTTGACTGATAGCTTAGCCAGATGACTGTGTTCCTGGCCCATCATTGAGTGGAACGTTATGAGCAGCTAACTCTAAGAGCCACCAGGAAGCCACTCAGATTCCTGAACAGGAGAAATTCCATAATATCACAAATGTGTGTGTCTTTAGCCTCCCAGATTTAGGGTACTCTTGCTATATGTACAGAAGAGATCAGGAGCACATGGTGTAATGATTGATATTGCTACAAGCAGACCATCATGTAAAAAAAGCATACTTGAACACATACTTTATACCACTGAGAAGGATCCATTCAAACATTATCAAAGACTTCCTTAAAAAATTAAATGTTCCAAACATTTATATATGTATAGGCTGATTTCTTTAAATGTCCATTTCTAGGAAAAAAGATAAGCTGACCTTCAACATAAGTCATGCTCAGTTTCATTCAAAACAAACAAAAAAGCAATGAACAAGCTGATATAATTTACATATATCCAATTGATTAAAAAAATAATACAATTTATGTTTAAGTCCTAGCCAGCAAAACAAGAGGCATATTCTCATGTATTTCTCTTAGAAATACAAAATGGTTTTTCTCCAAAGGAGGACAATTTAGTGTTCTCTTCCAAAATTACAGCTACATTTATCCTTTGTCCTGACCATTTTGTTTCTAAAAATTTATTTTAGACACTAGCCCTCTGGTTGGTTTGTGGTTGACTGGGTAGAGACTGCATTTCCTGTCCTCTGTAGTAGCCAGTATCAGTCACATGAGCAAGTCACTGTAGTAGGTGATGCATGTCATCTCTAAGTTTCTGGTGACTCATGAATGTCAACCAGATCAATTGTTCATGTCTTGTAGATTAAGAAGAACATTTCCCAAGACAGCAATTGGTTTTTTGCTTTGACCTTGGAAAGCAGGCCTAGGGAGCTTTCTGTTATCAGGAACATAGAAAAGCAGCCTCTTAAAAATGCCCATGCACCAAGTAAGAGAGAAAGAAAACATATGGGCCACTGACATCCAGGAACTGTTTTAACTGATATGGAATGCCCTAGTAAAAACAGATGTGGATAAGAGCTACTATGATGTTAGAAAAGAGTTCCTACAAAAATATTCTCATTTGTGGCTAACAAAAATGGCTGAGCAATTAAAGGGTACATACTATTCTTGCAGAGGACGAATTGTGGTTCTCAGCACCCACTTAAGACTGTGTACAAGCACCTTTAACTCATCTCGGAGAAGATCAGATACCTCTGGCCTCCTTGAGCACTTACATTCATTTGCCCACACCTACACCCACACAAATACAGAAATATACATAGTTAAAATAAAAACAGTTAAAATGGAAAGAACTTGCTTTATTTTACAAAAAAAATAAAAAATAAAAATTCACAGGTAAGTTCCTTATAAGGTATATTCCCTTATAAGTTATTTTCTTGATTCAACATATATCATAAAATTAGAAACATTAAAAACTACAAAAAAATTGATGAAAACCACAGTAATACCAGCCAAAGCTGGCATCAGCATAAACATATTGGTATACCTATTTCCAGTCTTTCCTTCTGTGTGCCCTTTTAAATAAAAGCAGAATTTACTGCCTATACTACTTTATAATCTTCCATTTCTACTGAGCAGCTTACATAGGCATCTCAAATGACTGTAACCATTTTAGCAAACAATGCCTGCCTAAATTCTCCCAACCTGTTATGGAAAGTACTAGCAGGAATCTGTGCAGAGCAACTCAGGTATGCATGCCACAGGCCAGTATTCTTATTCTAAGTCTTCAGGACATCCTGTGTGCCTGAGTCCTTCTCTAGAAGGAAAAACTAGCGGAAGGAAAGGTGGGGGCTCATGCTCCTGGAAACATCAGCCTGAGACCTCAGGTGTGGCTCCAGCAGGGGGAAAGGAAGAAGGCCTGGGGTCATGTTTCACAATTGAGAAGTATCTGTCTTCAAAGTTTTAAATAAAACCAGGGACAAATATGCTCCTCTTGTATTCTTTCTTCTTTTCTTAACATCTGAAATTTTCACCTAAAATCAAATGGGATGATAACCTTTTTTTAAAATTGTTTTTAGAGAGCATAGTAAGAATATGCAGACTTGTATATAAAGTTTTTGTATCATCTAGTTCCTGTGGCTAAGGCAGAACTTCTGGTAGCTATGCCAGTACTGGCTAATCATAGCAAAGCCACTGCCACAACAGCTCAACACTAAACTGTATAGGTATTTCCTTCCTGAGACACAGGTCACTTTTAATTTCACGCGTGTCACCTTTGCACTGACAGTAGAAAGAAGGGCACTCGGGTAGTGTGCATGTGTATGTTTTAAATAATATAAACCTAAAATCCACATGTAACATTCAATTGCCAGCATGTAGCATGGTGAACCCAACGGAGGGAATTACTGTCAGGGTGTGTTTTTTATTTCACTAAAGATCCAGGGAATCGACTCAACTGGCCTGGAGGAGAGGGTCCCAGCAGACATTCCTGAGCTTTAGAAGCCCCAAGGCAAAATTTTCAATGCTAGAAGGTGATTTCGAGGGCTATATTAGCCCATAAGCATGCCCATGAGGACTAATGGGAACACTGTAAGATAAAAAAAAAATATTATAAAAGACAAGGTGAAGATAAAAAAGATTCCGACTTCTCTGGAAACTCTAAATAATTTAAAAGCACAAAGCATGGGCTGCTAGAATGGGTTAAGCACACCTAGCTGTGAGCCGGAAGACCTTTGTTTCAGGATTTTAACATTTTGGATAGTAACAAAAGATGGGGGAGGCTTCCAAGATACTCAGGAAGAGCAGAAGAGAGGATGCTGGTCCTGTTCTCTCCTCCTGAGAAGGCAATGAGGATGAGGATGGTTAAGAATGGAAGCAATAGCTACTAAACTCAAACAAGAGGATGCCATAGGAAAATGAGATCTCCAAGAGCTTTCATCATCCGGCTCCCCAGTAAGCAGGCACTGAATTAATTCCTGGCATCCATGCTTGCTATTTGTTACTTAGAGAGGTTCTTGATGCGTTACTATGGGCACTTATGTTGCCTGTGAACATGATGCTCCTGAGGCTTTTTTAATTGCACTTTGTGAGGTTAACATTTACACATTGAATTTACAGTCTCATATCTGAAGAGTATTTTACTAGATTAAAATCTACCTCTGAATGATATTATGGGGTAGGTTAATATAAATTGTTAACTTGACAAATTCTGGAGTCACTAACAAACAAACCTCTGGCCTAGAGAGATTTTCTACAATATGTTAATTGAGGTGGACAGACCAACTCTAAACATGGGTGGCATCATTCCATGGAATAAGAACCTGCACTAAACAAGAAGAACTAGACCTGGGCACCAGCAGTAGTTGCCATAACTGTGGATGCAATGTTACTGTGTTCTTCACTGTCATGATAGATACATCCCCCCAACTGTACACTGAATAAATTCCTCCTCCCTTCAAGTAGATGTTCAATGATTGCTGCCTCCCATAAATTGCTTCTTGGTAGGAATGAGAAATCTAATAGAACCCCATTCTCAAATTGTCTTCCATGTATTCTGGTTTTCAGGGGAAGTGAAGTTAGAAAGCTGTAAAGCAAAAGTAGAAAGATCCTGGGTCTCAGCCACTGTATACATACATACATACATACATATATACATACATACATACAGATATATATATATATATATATGAATGATGAGAGAAGAAGGAATGCAGTAACGACAAACAAATAGCATAAAGAAATAAACATTTTCCTGTCTCCAACCAGTGAAGTCCTGACCATTTGTTCAGAACGTTTCCCAGTTAAGATTCTCCTTCAGCACACCCAAGGTCGTCCTACTAAAGGGCAGTTGCTGGGCAATGCACTCTCAGTTGGCGAGTCACATACAGTATGTCAGGGCTCTGGTGTTGTGTTCAGTGACAACAAGTCTTAATGATGGCCCTGAACTCCTCTCTTAGCTCCATCAGCTATGGCACTGCTTGTCTTATAAGACTTCTGGCCCTTCTTGAGGAATGGATCGGGGGTTGGGGCTGGGGAGGCTGAGGGAGGACTGGGAGAGATTGGGAGGAGGGAAGGTAGGGCGATCAAGGGAATACATGGAAAAAACCTTTGTAAATAAAAGAAAAAATATATAAATGCATACATACATATGTGTGTGTGTGTGTATATATATATATATATATATATATATATATATATGCAGCTCCACAGTGTGGGATTTTTCAACCAAGCATTTCTGCTCCTGACAACCTTCTGAAGCTCATTGAGAAAGGCACTGTTGTTCCTGCAGGTGTTCCGTGTTTATTAGCCCAGGGCAGCCTCTGGCTAAGAGTGATATTAACTCCGTGATAAAGCCACAGAGGGGAAACCTCACACTTTCCTTGACACATGTCTTCTAAACTTAGTAGGAGTTACTGGCTAGAGTCAGAACCATATGATTTTCTGCCAGAGGTACTAGCCATCATGGTTAATATTTTCTTCAGGTAATCTTGCCATTATCTATCCTTTGTCTACTCACGTAGCATCCTCGTTTTGTGTTGGTTGAACTTGATGCATGTATTGCAATTAAACTTTAGAAGCCAAGGTGTAATTATGTACTGAATTATTGCCTTCTGAATTATTATCAATTCCTCTATGTTGTGTCTCTTTCTAGATGCATTCCTTGTGCATCTCCTTTGGTTCTTTTGTTTGTTTTGTCATATTTCAATTTGTTTGGTTATGATTTATCATTTACTTTATCATATTATTATTTCTTAGTTGCCTGTCTGTTTTTTAAAAAAAGAAACAGAAGACAAATAGTTATGGATGGAACAGGAGGTAGGAAATAAATTGGAGGATTAGGAGGAATAAATAATCACAATATGTTGTGTGGAAAAACATCTATTTTCAATAAAAGAAAAATAAATCTTGCCTAATATATTAACATTCCAACATATGACAAGCCCTTATGATGCATGTATGATCCAGGTGAAGCAATAAAGAAAATTCATGAGTTTGTTGCCTAAACTATTTTTATTACAGAGATAACTAGCATTGTGCTCTTCATGCCATTTCAATACAGCCTTTCAAAAGCAAGGTTTTATACTGGAATATCCCATGAACCACCTACTGTAAAAAATATTATTTTTTTTCTTGCTATGTGTTCAATAGTTTCCAAATTAATTTTTTAAAAATGTCTGATTGGATGGATTCATTTGGACATTTCACTTTGGATTCTCACTAAATGCAAATGGCTGCTGCTTGCTTTCTGCATTCCTCTGTGTTTAGTTTCTTTAAACAAGTATTGCATTGCAAGTTTCCCCTAGGTTTTTCCCATCCCTGTGGATCAGACTGTGCCAGATTTTTTGACCGTTTGGTTCCTGTCATGCTTGCATTTGCAAGTCTCATCTAATTTCATTTTTACTTATATTTTTATATAATGGAGTTTGCTTCTATTTTTATAGCTTTAATGTAGTAAAATATGCATACAAGACATAAAGATCATCCTTTTAAGTGTCCAGTTCAGTTGTGTTACATACACCCACAATGTTATTCAACTACTATCACTATCCATTTTTAAAATTTCCTTATCATCTCTGAGACAATGTAATAGTTCAAATGAAAATGTTTCCAAAGGCTCAAGTACTTGAGTAATTGGTCCTGAGTCAGTGAAACTATTTGGGAAGGATTAGGAGGTGTGCTCTTCCTGGAGGAGGTATGCCTGTGGGAGTGAACTTGGCGTTTCAAAATCCTGCACCATTCCCACTAGTTTTTTCTCTCTAGCTCTCTACTTCCTACTTATGGATCACAGTTAAACTTTCAGTTATTTCCTCAGCATCTTCTCTGGCTGCCCGCTACCATTCTTGCTGACATGATACTCATGGATTCACCCTCTGAAACTGTAACAACAAAAATCCATTTATTCTATAATTTGTTTTTGGCCGTGCTATCTCTTCACAGCAATAGGAAGGTAACCAAGACAGACTTTATATCTGAAAACTCGGTCTCAAATAAGGAAACACACAACCCCACTTCTTTATATTCATCCAACTGAAATCCATAATGTCTCCCTGAATGGCCTGGTAAGCTTCATCTTTCTTCCTTTGCAAAATATTTTTGTTTTTGTACTTAGTATTGAGAAATAGAAATTGGTTTTCATGTGTGGATGAGATGACTTCCAGGACCTGAAAACTTCCCCCACACAGAACAAGGCACAGGGTGATTTATCCATTGACCATCTAGTTGAAATTGTTTCCAGGCCTGTCTATTCATAAGGCTGTTAAAAGAAACTATCAACAAAATTATGCTTCCTACAAATGTCAGAAGCTACACCCATGAAGTCTTACCAATGTGACCATCTAAATATGAGCTGAACAAGGGTAGAACAATACATATACTAAAGTAGATGAGGGGAAATCCTTGAGATCTCAACCCTATACAATGACCAAAAGACAACTAAGAGAGTATTTCATAGTAATGTATGATAAATGTATGATATGTTTTCTTATCATAAATGTGCATGATATTTTAGGCAGTTGTCTCATCATTGTAATGAAAAATAAGATTTTGATATTTGAAGATAAATCAGATACTATCAAGAGAAACATGATTACTACAAAGATTGTCTATCAGCAACAAAGCTTTAAGGCCAGGTTTTATGGCATATAAAGGGAAAAGAGATGTTCTACATTCTTATGGCAAGCCAAGAATTCCACATACAAATTTAAATCCAAGATTGCCTACCCTCATACATTTAAAGGATATGTATTTTTCCAGGAAAGGTCTTTGGCCATGTAATTCACTACCACAACAGCAGGAGAAGCATATCAAAAACCAAAGGCATAGCAAAGAAAGTCAAAGGTTCTCCATCCTAATTCTGAGATGTTACAGGAGAGAGAGAGAGAGAGAGAGATATCCACATCCAGTTTGATTGAGCTGGGTAGCTTCCCTCATGGCAGTGGATAGAGGAAGCTTTAGAATAGCATTAGCAAATAAAAATATGGCAGAAATCATGCAACCAACTTACACATTAATATTCTTTTTTGTAGTAACCATGTGAACCATGTGAAAATAATTTGGTAAAATTCATACCAATTATTAATTTTATTTAATTCAATATAACTAGAATAATACTTCAGCATATATATATATATACACACATATACATATAGAGAGAGGGGAGAAGAAGAAAAGTAGAGAGAAGAAAGAGGGAGAGGAAGAGAGAGAGAGAGAGAGAGAGAGGGTGTCCTGTCTAGTCCAGGAAAAAAAAAATAAACAGTTCCACCCATGTAGAAAGATGTCATGGTTGTGGTGGTTTGAAAAAAAATGGCCACCATAGACATATAGTGAGAGGCACTATTAGAAGATATAGCCCTATTGGAATAGATGTGGCCAGTTGGAGGAAGTAATCATTGGAGTTGGGCTTTGAGGCCTCAGATGCTCAAGCCATGCTCAGTATGGAATTCACTTCTTGATACCTCTGGACCCAGATATAGAGCCCTCAGCTACCTCTTAAAGCTTCATGTCTACCTGAATGCTGCTATCCTTCCAGCCATTATAATGATGGACTAAACTTCCAAACTGTAAGACAGCCCCAGTTAAATGGTTTTCTTTATAAGAGTTGCCATGGTCATGGTATCTCTGAAGAGCACTAAAACTCTAAGACCACAATGAATTAAAAAAAAAAAAAAAAAAAAAAAAAACTCAGGATCAAACATCTCCTTTGTAACCAATTCAGTTTTTTTTTTATTTAAATTATATGAATTGAAGATCTCCTTTATTAAAAACACTGCTCCTGGTACTGGGAATGTAGCCATAAAATGGAAGTTAAAAAAATCCTTTCTCCTATGAACATTTCTGTTTAAAGAGTAAAATGATTATTGAAAACATAATGGCAAGATACATAGCATATATAATAATAAGTATAGGGACAATAAATAAACCAGAATAAGGGAGGGAGATGGAAAAATATATAATTTTAAACAGGGTGAATGAATGTAGTGAATGAATGAAAAACATGAGAATAAATATTTGTATATATTTTTTTCATTTTTCTTTTCTTGGTACCCAAGGAGGAGGCAAGGCAGAAAAAAGATCTGGAAATAGGAACCAGAGTAGTTTGGAGAAATGGATCGCTTATATTTACAACATCTATGTATAGTGTGATCAAATTGGCTTCTTAAACTCATATATATTTATGTGGGAAAGAGTGAGCGCATGTCCTACAAACTATTAAGTTGGGTTTTCTCTGGGGATGGCATAGAATTCATTTCCACTGTGCTTAGGTGCATTTTTCAGCCTTCACTGTAAGCAAGGGAAAACAGTCCTCAAAGTGTTTATGAAAATGAAAAATAAGAAGAAAGCTAACTTCCTCTGCCATGGGATAACATTTGTGTAGCCAAGATGTTTACATAATGAGAACTTCAGGAAATGCATCATTTTCCTGGGTGTTCTCAGGAACAACCACTGTAGCTCTTCTTTCCTCATGGTTTTATCGAGTTTTATTTTTAATCCACATGTGCAAATTTATTGAATTTAAATGCTGACATTTGCATTTTTTGATATTCAGCATCCAAATTCAGGTTGTGCTGACAGAGCTTTTTGTGAACTACTGGCAGATTTCAGGTGTGATATATAGTCACTGCCCCGTGCATACATCATCTATTATGACACCTAGCCCAGTCTGCCCCAGCACTTTTTGGTGTGCTTTCTTCTGGAAACTTCTTGCATGGATAAAGTCCCCAAAGATGTTTCCGTGAACTTCCATCTGGAATATTGAAGGTTGCCATCATGCTGATTCATACAGATTTATTAGCAAGCAGCTTTGTGTCTTTAGATACAGCAGACTTGCTGAGAATTGGCTTGGGCTGTTTTAACTATGGGAGAAAAGCAATGAAGAGATCAAAACACCTAGAAATGCAACTACTTTTAAGTGATATAATTTTATACTGATACAACAATTTTTTGCATTAAACATCTGAAAACATTAAAATATTTTGTTGAATTTATGAGCTTGGACTGATATCCTATTAATCCCTTGATTCTTACACTAACTCTGCTTAGTCACAGAATTTTCTAAGGCTTTTTTTGTAAACATATAGAAAATATTGAAAGTGTTTGTATCTCTAGAACCTATCACTAACTTACTTTTTATGTATATGTGTGTATGCACCTGAGTACATGCATGTGTGTGTGTTTGTGTGTATGTTTTGTGTGTTGGGGATGGATTCTGATGTGAGGGTATGCACATATGCCAACCTCAAGTGTTATTCCTGATGCCTTCTACCTTTACTTATTTATTCATTCATTTATTTGAATCAGGATGTCTCATTGGACTGGAGACTATAGTGTAGGTAGGTAATTGGACAGTGAGTCCCTGGGTCTCACTTTTCTCTCACTCCCAGTATTAGGAACACAAGCAGGTCTCCACTCCTGACTCTTTGATGTGAGATTTTCTTTCTTTCTTTCTTTCTTTCTTTCTTTCTTTCTTTCTTTCTTTCTTTCCTCCCTCCCTCCCTCCCTCCCTCCCTCCTTTCTTTCTTTCTTTCTTTCTTTTTTTCTTTCTTTCTCAGCATCCACTCCCGGCCAGTCTGATTTTCTCATCCTAATATCAAGACTGTATTAGGTGATCCCCTGGAGAGAATAGGCTCCAAGGTGCCCATCCATGCACAGAAACACAGTCTGATCCCTCCCCTCGAGGCTCTACATATTGACTATGTTAGTGGACAGTTGTCTATCCTTGGAGGCTTTAGTTCCTTTTCCTGGTGGTTCCCTGGTGGCTGTTCTTGATTCAGTGAGCTCTCCAGAGCAACAGCCAGCCCTCACTGTGAGAATTTTCCTCACAGTCCCTAATCTCTTGCTCATATAGAGTCTCCTCCCCTGCTATCAGCTGCACCAGGGACTCAGTCCAGTGCTCAGCCATCTATCTCTGCCTCTCCCTCTATTCAGTGTTGGATGCAAGTTCAGTGATGGCACTTAGGGAGGCTATTCATTTGATTATAGGGGAAGTCCTGTTTAGTCAATACCTTCACTATTGGCTGGAGCCCTAGTCAGGGACAACATGTGAGTTCTTGGAGGTTTCTCTAGCACCTGGTCTTTTTCCAACCCTACATTGGCTTCCTCTATTAAAATTTTCATGTATCAGAGATCTTTTTTATTCTCTCCCTCTTTGTTGTTTCTCTCAATCATCTCCTTCTCTCATGATTTGTTCCCACCTCTTCTTTATTGCAATCCCTTATGTTTCTAATCAGCTAAGGAAATCTTTTTTTTTCTTCCTAGAGGACACCCTGGATGTGTCTCTTAAGTTCCTTCAGATACCAAGCTGTTCATTGGTTGTGGTTTGAAGCTTGGGTGTTCTTTGTTTCTTATTTAAAGTCCACTAATGAGTGAGTACATCCCCTGCTTCTCTTTCTGGGTTTGTGATACCTCACTCAGGAGGATATTCTCCAAATCCATCCATTTGCCTGCAAATTTTAGGATGTCTTTTTTTCTTACTGCTGAGTAGTACTCCATTGTGTAGATGTACAGTGTGTTAATCCATTCGTCAGTTGAGGGACATCTAGGTTGTTTCCAGGTTCTTGCTATTACAAATAATGTTGCTATAAACATTTGAACTAATGCCTTTGAGTTGCAAATGTGTGTCTTTAAGGTATATGCCTAATAGTGGTGTTGCTGGATCCTTGGGGAGGTTGATTCCCAGTTTGCTGCATTCCAGAATGGCTGAATAAGCTTAGACTCTCACCAACAATGGAGAAGTCTTCCTCCTTGCTCTGCATCTTTTCCAGCATAGGCTGTCATTTGTGTATTTAATCTTAGCCATTCTGACAGGTGTAAGGTGGTATCTCAAAGTTGTTTTGATTTGCATTTCTCTGATGGCTAAAGGTGTTGAGCAACTTTTCAAGTACCTTTTTGCCATTTGTAATTCTTCTGCTGAGAATTCCCTTTTTAGTTCTGAACCCCATCAAAAGCAAATAGAATGGGTTATAAAAGTACTGACAATTTTAAGATTCTCTTAATGAGAAATCTATGAAAAAAAACTATAACCAAGTATAACATTTTGAAAAACTGAAGTGAAATATTTCCCATAAGTATAACTTCTGGAATTCAGTCTAGGGAGAAAATGTGAGAAACCTGAATCTTCTTAGTAATTTTTTCTTTTTTTTTTTTTTCCTTTTAAAATCTTTAGAGATTTTGTATACAGAAAAGACTGGCCAGTTTAATAACAATTGGCCTAGAACTCAGATGGAAACCCTAAGTAAAGTTTTGTCAGTTTTTCTGTCCCTAGGTTACTTTATGCCAGTAAAGTTTACAGCAGATTTCTACTTCACTTACTAACTTTAAAAATTAAATTAAAAAACAACAAAACAGTAAGTTTATAGAAGATTTGACTTAAACCATGATGTAGTGAAAAACAATCTAATTGTCATGTAAAGGGCCCCACCCTCAACAATTACAGCCTTAATATCCTTCCCAGGTCTAATTGGTCCATGCCAAAACTGGTCATAATGTGAGTAATAAATATTGAATATATCTCAAAGGATTCAAATCCTCAGAGTATATTCTTGACACAGTGGAATCACATCTAAATATGGCAAGAAAATTCTGAAAGTTATGCTTTTAGCAATAATAAATACAGAGTAATATTAAAAAATAAAATTCAAAAATCTACAAAGCAGAGAAGGGGAAAACATTTTCTTCTATGAATGACTGGCATCTGTAGCAGTATGCATTATCAGAATGGCAGTGATGAAAACATCTTTTCAAAATTGCATGCGTCAGAAAACAAATTATAAAGTTTAGAAATAAAGCCATTTAAATTAGTAAACAAAACTTACCTTATTACTGAGATAAATCAAACAAGAAATGTCTTGATATCTGCAGAGAAAAACCAGAAAACATCATAGAGCTAGAATTAAAAATATGTGAAATTAATAAAATCATATGATATGAGAACTCATATAAGAAAGCCAAAGATATTTTACTAGTTACTAAGCTCATGCATACATTCAGCTTAATACAAATATAAACTCTAGCAATTTTTACACTAAAAAAGTGGATTTATATAGTTTTATAGAAACTGAGAGGGACAAAAACATGAACAAAAGTTTGAATAGCAACTAAAATAAAATGAAGATAGAGAACTTGTATTTACAAAATTATGACTTCAAAGTTGGAAAATAAAAGTCACAAGCTAACAGTGCAAACTATGGAAAAGCATGTTCACTCCCTTGATAGGCCCATCAGAATATGGTCAGTAACTCTCCTGCCGTAACAGATACAGAGGAACAGTCTGATCAGGCACACTAAATCATTTGTGTATCCATATGCAGAAAAATATGAATCACAGCTTCTCCTTGTAAGCCTTCTTATCCTCCCACAAATAAATCATAAATTTATTTTAACTTATAATATAAAAACAATAACAATGATATTTGTAAATGACAACATTAAATTTTAGCTTTCAGAACTGTGGAAGGACTTTTGTATACAAATTATGTTAAAAATTATGCAATTCACTATAATTAACAAACTTACACATTAACTACAAAGCAGAAGTTGGTAAGCTGGATAATGTAAAATTAACAATGGCTACTTAATGGGATGAGCTATCAGAAACTCAATGGAGGTGACAAAGTAGAAAAGCTTTATGTGATGCTCCATAAATCATTATTTTATAAATAATACAGGGAACTTTCATGTGCTGCTGTGAAAGAGCAAAGTAGTGACACTGTTTGGAAAACCATTTGGCAGAATGTACATAAAACTGAACAGTCCACCTGCAGAGATGTCACATGCCTTTAATCCCAGCACTTAGAAGCAGAAGTAGGATTTCAATGAATTCCCAAGCCTATTGGTCCACAATGGAGTTCCAGGCTAGTCAGGGCTACATAATGAGAGAGAGTTGATCTCAGAAATAAATAAGTATAATAAAAATTGAATATTCAATCTCCAAATACTCAGAAAAAAAAATATATATGCATTATATGAAAAGATATGTGTGGTAATACTTTGTTTTTTCTCCTACAAATAAAGCTTGCCTGAAGATCAGAGAGCAGAACCAGTCACTAGTTAACCATAGAGGCCTGGCAATGGTAGCACAGACCTTTAATACCAGCATTTGGCAGGAGAAAGCAGAAATATCAGGAGTTCAAGGCTACTCTGGGCTACAGGACACTGAAGCTGTCTAAAAGAGAAATGAGCCAGGTGGTGGTGGCTCACACCTTTAATCGTAGCACTAAGGAAGTGAAGACGGGCATATAAAGCGGGTGGAGATATAGGATCTCAGGCAATTCAGTCTGAAGATTCAAAGAGACAGGATCTCACCCCTTTTCACCTGAGGAGGTGATAAAGGTAAGAAGTCTTTCTAAAGACTGGTTACTTTCAGCATTTACCCTAATATCTGGCTCTGGGTTTTTATTTTATGACCAATTAAGATTGATGTTACAGATGTGTAAAATGTATGCTAATTAGAGAGAGTGAGTGTAGTCTGAGAAGAAGAATGCTGACTTAAATGAGAAGTAGCTTCCTGTAGTTTACTAAGTATAATGTGTGTGTGTGTGTATAAATATATGTGTATGTTTGTGTATGTGTGTGCACCAAAATGGTCTTGGTGATGCCTTACATGTCTAATAATACTTACAATTCACTTTTGTGTAGTATCTAGCTTATTCAAAAGTTTAATTGTGTTTAAAAGAATTATATATTTTATATATCTACTTGGGATTTAAACCAGTGCAGCTAAAGAATTGCTGTTGAATGGGCATTAACATCCTTTTTAAAAAGCTTTATTTTATTTTTATTTACGTGTATGTGCATGGGGTGCCCACGGAAGACTAAAGAGGGTGTCTTGAGTTATGGATAGTCATGAACTACCTGATATGGATGCTAGGAAAGAACCTGATCCTCGTGAAGAGCAGTGAGCACTCTTCTACAATAGAGCCACTGTACCAGAAACAGTCAAAGAACTTTCTTATTTTATTTAATCCTCTCTATAGTACATCTCAGTTGTCTCCCATTCTTCCCCTCCTTCCAATTTCCCATTTCTTCTTCCCTGCCCTCTTCCCACCCCATCCACTACTTTCTTCTTTTCATTCAGAAAAGAGCAGACCACTGCCCACTGATAGCAACCACACTGGCTAAGCAAGCTGGAAAAGACCCAGAAGGATAATCATGATATGTATCACTTGTAAGTGAGTATTAGCTGAAGTTAGGTAAAGATGATCAGTCTAAGGGGGACACATGGAGCGTCATGAGAAGGGGAAATAGGACAAAATCTTTAGCTAACTTTGGCTTCTTTTATTGAGACTTGATTTTAATATTAATTTTAATCATAATAATTTTGTACAGCACAGTTTTTCTATAATGTACATTATTTAATATATGAGAAAATAAAACCATTTGGAATATGTAAATATAGTATTCTTTCTCGCACATATAGGAAGTGGTTTTTTTCTTCTCCTCTTGTCATGAAAATAAGTTTTAAAAACTCCACATTAAGATGAACCAGGACAGGATGATGCCCTTGTTTTCTTAAAGTAACAATTAGCAGAAGTTAAATGTATCTTAGCTTTTCAAATTCCTCTTCTGGAGAAAGAAACCAAAAGAGTCTTTCATGGTGAAGGGCAAGGAGGATAGTTAAACAACAGATCATGGTACCACACCTCTGAGAGGTAAGTTATGGGTGAGAGAGTGGAAGTTCTCTTTATTAAAACATGTCTGCATATGACTCCCTTTGGACTTATCCTAGGTGGTCTCAGCACTGTTTGATTCATAAACTCAGTCATTCCAGAGTTAATGATACATATTTCTACTAATCATAGTCTTAATATCAACATGCTTCTTCCTTAATGTCTCCACTGTTTAGCTAGTTTCTCTTCATACTAGTTCTGGTTTCTGATAGCAAATAGGCTTTTAATTTTATTTGTATACCCTCAACACATCACGGTTTTGTTTTGTTTTGTTTCATTTCTTGGTTTTTTGTTTTTTTATTATTACTTTTTATAGCACTCTGCTTAAGTCAAGTAATTGGATTATTCCAGTAAGTGATTAACTGGAGAATAATCCAAATACATTTCAAATGATAAATCTTTCATGATTTGGGAGATTTTATACAAATGTACATTTGACAGTGCTAATGTAAAGCAAACACCAAAGTTGATTAAACATTCTCGAGATAAGAAGGATAAACCCATTGGATTATTTTATAGATTTTACCAATCATAAGCTGGTATAAACATACACATTTTGATGTTCATCTCTTTTTAAAATAATTCTTAGGGAAATATCCAAAGAGGACTATGGAAGAAGGTCACGAATGTATGCACAAAACATTTGTATTCTTTGCTATGTAAACACTAATTTATTTATTGAAATAATACATTATTAAATATTTATTAAATAAATTAGCATTTTGCTGAGCTTCCCTCCAAAATCATTAACATGGTCTGTGGCTATTGACATAGCCAGGGCTGTGGTTGTTTCCCATGTCTTCTTTCCAATTGCTTGCCACATATTTATTCACTGAGCTCCATCCTTTAGAGTTTAATCTACCCATGTAGCTACTCTCTGGAAGTTTCCTGGAGTAAGGGTTTTGGGGGAAATTGTGAAACTCTAGTCAAATCACAGGACTCAAGTTATCCAGTTTCAATTTTTACTGATGAATCTGAGAATAATTTTAGCAACCACCCCAAAAATACTGGTACAGGCATTATCTTTTACATAAGGGCAAAAACATTCTTTTATGTGAAGGACAAAGCCATTCATTAAATTTTAACTTCTTTCCGAAGAATTTTGAAGTGTGAGGGCAAGCTTTATAAATTTGAAAAGGAAAACCACATCCCTCACATTTTTGTTTAAATATATATGGTCCTTTGGACAATTTCAAGTTAAAGAAAATGGATAAAGGGATGAATCCTCAAACAAAACCTGGGATGCAAAAGGAGAAGAGACAGGGAGATTTATTTGTGGGTATTGTCTATTCACCCCACAATTCTCAGAAGCACTGGCAGGGCAAGCTAAATGCAAACAATAAATAAGTAAGCAGACAGGTAAATAGAAACAGCCCAAGTGAAAAGTACACACTGCCAAGAAAGCATTAAACCTGTCCTCCTGCTAGAAATGAGCACAACACATTCAAGAGCTGAGAATATGCAGCCGCACGGTGCTCTCCGAGGTAATGTGTAAATGAGACACAGCATCCAGGGATGGCATCCTCTGAAAAATATCAATTGGTCTCTCCATGTCTCCAATTTAAAGTCAAAAGCATGCATTTTTCTCTTGTTCTCCTGCTTTAGTTAATGCCAGAGAACATATTTTCCTGTAGTAATATCACACAATACATTAATGAGGACATTTTGTATATTGTTTTAATACCATTTCCATGTTTATAATTTCACACTCAAATGAATCATGTACATTTCATTCAAGCACACATACACATACATGACTGAACATACACATACAGTACAATTTATCACTGGACATGCTCCCTAATATACCACTACTTTTCAGTATTCTATTGGAAAAGTTTGTTGTGCAGAGTTATTTATATTCTATAGAGCTTAATAAACACATTGAACTATGATTAATAGTTACATATTTCAGGTAGAAGATAATTCATAAGATCTCTAAACAAGTTCAGGTATTGATTTATTAAATTCTGACCATTTTTACTAAAAGACAAATAACAAAATCTCCCAGTTTACATTTTGTTCATAATTAATTGAGATTCTTAACTAGGGAGAATATTCTGGAGAGTATGATTTTGACTTTGACGAATTCACAAAGCCGAATATGTTTCTTGCAGCAGGTTTTCTTTGACTGTCCATTCCCAAACCTTGACATGGAGACTTACTAATTTTGAATGCTTAGCTTAGCTTAGGCTTGTTTCTAACTAGCTTTTCAAACTTAAATGAACCCATTTCCATTAATCTGTGTGCTCACCCAAGGCTTGTTTACCTCATCCATGTACTGCCCATCCTGCTTCCTCCCTCTTGGTCTGCCTGGCTCATGGTGGCTGATTCCTTACTGGCTAGTTGGCTCCTGTTTTTACTCTGTCTACCGGCCCAGTTTATCTCTTCTCTGCCTAACTCATGGATTTTATTAGGCCAATCAGATGCCTTAGGCAGACAAGGTAAAACAGCAACACATCTTTACATAGTTAATTATTCAGCAGCACAGACAAATGTAACATATCTTCTTTATTTTTATTTTATATTATTTGTATGGTTTTATTTTATTTTATTTCTTGAGCAATGATCTTATAGGAGACCCTGTAGATCTTGAACTCACTATTTAGTTGAGGCTGGTTTCTTTACATAAACAAATATTTTATTCCATAACAATGTCTGTCTTTTGTTAATTTATAATGGAAACTTACTTCTTCCCTTCTTGACAATTGGCATTTACAATTCTTACATTGCAGAGCTGCCTTACTACAGGCCTCAAGTCAATGCTGCCAACTGAATGTGACCTGAAATCTCTGGAACCATGATCCAAAAATTAGACTGTTGCTTCTTTTAAGTTTTCTAAATCAGGTATTTTGTCACAGATAGAACTCTCAAAGGATTATTCTAATAATGATAGACTTAAATTTTCACCAACAATGTGGGGTTGGAAAGAGACCAGGTACTAGGGAAACCTCCAAGAACTCATAGGATATCCCCGGCTAGGTCTCCAACCAATAGTGAAGGTGGTACCTAGACAGGATTTCCCCTATAATCAAATGAATAAGCACCCTATGTGTCCTGACAGAACCTACATCCAAAAATGAATAGAGGTGGAGGCAGAGATCCATGGCTAAACACTGGGCTGAGCTCCTTGTCCAGCTGTGAATAGGGGAAGAGAGTCTGTATGAGCAAGGGAATTTGGATTATAAGAATTCCCACAGTGATGGCTGGCTGGAATCATTGGGAAAAGGAGGTAGGCCCTCCAAGAGTAGGCAACTGTCCACTGCCATGGGCAGTATATGGAGCCACGAGGGGAGGTATCAGACTATGTTTCTGTGCATAAGCTGGCACCTCAGATCCCATTCCCTTCAGAGAAACACCTAACTCAGTCTTGATATTAGGATGAGGAAATTGGACTTGCCTGGAGTTGAAGCACCATGCTGGGCTGACCCACCTTGGAACTTCTTACCCTTTTGGGGGAAGGGATGGGTGTTTGAGGAGGTATAAGCCTGAAGACTGACTGGGAGGGATTGGGAGGAGGGAAGAGAGGGGGAACAAGGAGATACATGGATAAAAAAGACTTTATTTTATAAATAGATAAAAATTTTCACCAATTAGATATGTGACATATAGTATTATTATTTAAATGTGTATCTGCTGATGATTACTGATAAAGATTAACTTTAACTTTTCTCAAGATCATTCCTTTGAATTTCTTGCCTATTAGTTGCTCACATAACTCTACTCATTTTTTATTGTGTGATGATGATGATGGCAATAATGATGACTACTACATAACATACTGTCACTACTTACTATAACTTATCTTAGTAGTGTGACTAATGGGTTAACTCAAATGAATCCTCAGAGCAGACACATAAGACAGTTTTGACCCTAAAAGATTAATAAACTGACTCAAAGTTAGGCAAGCGTCTGGGATAGAAGCACAACTAATTTCTAACTAGTCTGTTTCAAACTATTAAAATTACTGTTAATATTACTCAAAGTACTAGTTAAAAGAAACTTAGAAAGATAGAATGAACACAAAGCTCATCTGATTTACATACAGTAGTCATTCTCTAGATCTTCTTCCCTTTGCACCAAAGCCTGTATCTGTACAACAGATGGACAAAAAATACAAATTCATCATCTATACTCATGTTTATCACTCATTCCTTTTTAATGCCAATCAGAATACATACATGAATTTTAAATCTACAAAATCACTCTGCATACCAATAATCAATCTATTAAAATTTAGTGTATCTTTTAAAATAAAATAACTTCAGTTTCAATAGTTAGATGCTTTTCTTTCCTCACTCTATTAAAATTAAAATGCTAGAACTAAAAAATTGTTTTAACTGCAAACAAGAAATCAATAATATTCCAAATAAAAATATTCATTGATAGGGAATGAGGATAATAAATTTAGCCAGAGACAGAGAAAAGCCAGCTCAGCTTGACAGGCAAAGGTATAATGAACCATAGTACATATGAAAAGATGACAAATCAGAACTCAAAAGAGCAACATGTTTTTGCTGCTATGGGCATGGCTCCAAGTTTCCACCTTCAGGAAGAATAGAGTGTGATATTTTTTTCATAGCTGACAAAAGTAAACAAAACTATTTGCAAATGAATTTTGTCAGGCAAGCAATCCTGCCTGAAAGCCAAAGTGGGAAAAGACATCTGCACAGACATGTTGAATAGAAAGCACCTTCCCTTGGTGGGGCAGTTGTAGTGGAGGTAGGGTAAGAAAGAGGTACCTGCTGTCCTTCAGATGGTATTTCAGCACTGGGAGCCTTAAAGGGCCAAAGACCTTTGTCACTGTTCTCTGCAAGCATCTGCATTTGGACTGGAAGGCACTCAAGCCTGGCTACTCCCAGGGAGCTTAGTTCTGACTTGGCTTTTGTCCCCTCTCTTATACTGAATTTAGTTTATATTTCCTTCTAATATCAATTACTCTCCACATAATACCTCCCTTTGATTCAGTACTATTTATCCCACTTAAGCGTGAACTTTCTTATCTGGACAAGGTAAAATATGGCATGTCACTACTATCTGCTCACACCATGCACTTATGTGATTTCTGAGAGTCATTTGATGCCCTGTTGATGGAATGGGTTTCTAATGATAGCAAAGAATACAGAAGTCTACAGTGGAGTTTTTTCAGATTTTGTTTTTCTAAAAATAGTTTGCATGTTGTAAAAAAGTTCCTTTAGAAGACATTGGCTTGCTTTTGTTTTATTTTATATTATTTGTATGGTTTTATTTTATTTCATTTCTTGAGCAACGATCTTGTTGGAGACCCTATAGAACTTGAACTCACTATTTAGTTGAAGCTGGTTTTGAGCTCACAATTTTCTTACCCTCACATTCTGAAACTAAGGGTAAAGGCATATGCCATCAAAGATATGGAAACCTTTTGTTTGTGGGTTCGTGCTCCTTTGTGTGCATGCACTTGCAGAGCACAGAGGATTGGGTGTCTTTCTCTATCACTGATCTCTGTTTTTTTCAGACAGTGCCTCTCTTGCTGAACCCAAAGACTAGTGTTTCTACTCACAGACTCTCCAGGAAATTCTGAGTTCCTCTTATTTCCTGTTGCACCAGTGGTAAATATGTAGACATCATCATTGCAATCGTGCTTTTCATGGATTCTGAGCATTCAAACTTAGATCCTCATGTGCATGCAGCAAATATTTTACCATTCAAAATATCTTCTCAATCTTCTGCTTGTTTGTTTTGAGACAGTATCACATAGCCCAAATTGGGCACAAACTCATTATGTACTTGTTCAAGCTGCTCTTGAACTCTTCTTCTGGACGGGATCTCTCGCGAAAGTTCTGATGCTATAGGCATGCCTATTTTAGTTTGATCTTTAAAAAGTAGCCATGTACACTGAGTTTTTAAAAGCTTTGAGAAGATTAAAATTTCAGTATGCGATTAAGGAAACAAGAACAAAACCAAAAAAAAATTGTTTTCTTTTTGCCGAATTTACCATGAATGAAAACTGTAACAACAGAGTGCCTATAATTTACACGTTTGTCAACAATAAACTGCATCATTGGTGCGGTGGGAAGCTTGCCCCTTACAAGCTCTTTGCTAAAGTGACTAATAAATATGGGAGAGGAAAATTTAAAACCCACTGACAAAGATAGATCAGATGCATATGTAGCTAATTATTTCTAATTAGAAAAACCCTCCAAAGTACGAGATACAGCTTTAAAAATATTAAAAATTAAACACCTTTGGTCAGAAGTAGTCATGTTGAGTGTAGCTTTTCCTGATGAGATGTAATCAGGATGTGATAGGGAAACAGAAAAGCCAGCTCCTCAAGTCCACCCCTCACTAACTACGTGATGCATGTGGAATTTGTAAATTCCAAGTTGTCTGTAAATGCCAGGCATGACAGATAAAGAATCTTGGTTACTATCAGGATAGCTGGATCCTTCCCTACTCCATCAAACTGAGATGTGCAGAATTTTCTAGATGAGCAGTTTTAATTTTTTAATTTTGTTTGTTTTATTTTGGGGGTTCTAAAGAGTATACTTGCTATAAGAACATTTTTGTATGTTTCTTTATATTAGACACATTTTTTTTATTGGATATGTTGCCATTTTCAATGATAATTTTTATTTCACTGTATCCCTTTACAGAGTACTAGCACTGGTTTCAGTGTATACACTCTTTATTCACTAGTTACTGATTCTATACTTATTTTATGTTTAATATTTAAGAATTGAAACAATACTTCTGAACATCACAAGAATTAATGTTTATCTCTTTGTTTGTTTATTTATTTATTTATGTATTTATTTACATGGACTTACTGTGTAGCCCTGGCTGAACTGAACTTACTATGTTAACCGGGCTGGTCTCAAACTTACAGAGACCTACTTGCTTCTGCTTCCTGAGTTCTGGGGATAAAATTGTGCACCAATTCTCCTAGGTGATTGATATTTTTTAATGGTAGAGATATAACTTACATCTTTTTATCTCCAAATCGAAAAAGAAAGGCTATTCAAGAGTGCTCCACAGCTTTTTCATTGCACTTTCATCAAATAGGAGATTTACTACATGTAATATTCATATAATTGCATAATGTAAAGGAAGATAAATAAGCTGATCACATATGTACATCATAGTGGAATCTCACAAATACCCTGAGTGACCAATGAAAAGTATATTCTGATTAATTTATATTTACATAAATTTCAGGTCTAGTAACTTGATGGTGGTATTAGGGGCTTCCCCACTCAGTATGGAAGGCTAGGACAGCACACACACGAGAGACAGAAGGATGTCAAGCAGGGAATTTTTCTAAGTTAATCATGCATTAATGTTCATCACTGCCTGTATGTCATTAATTTTTTAAAAAAATGCATAATTCTTATCTATCTTACTTTTTATGTTACCTTTATACCTTGAAAAATAAGAGGACTCCATTAGAAAACAGAGAAGATTGTAGATTTCTCTTTATAGTAAACAGACATCTTGTCATTTTAAAAAACACTGAGAAAATTTTCAGTTTAAAAGAAAAACAAAACAAAAAAACCCCTGTGTTTTGTTTGTTAAATTTACCATGGATAAAACACAGTTACAGAATGTAAACTGACCATGCAAACCCTTTAGCTGACTAACTAGCTCAAATTGTTGCTACCACCTAGGGGGTGTAGAAAAACAGGGAACATGGAAGAGGAGGGTGCATTTGTTCATCTGTTTTCCTTGGCCACAATAAACCATCTAAACAAAAGAAAGGGAGAGAAGATTTGCTTTGGCTCATGGTGTAGTCCTTCATGACAGGGATCGTGGTGGAGAAACTTGAGGAAGCTGGTCATATAACACACCTACAGTGTATCTACATTCAGGAAGCAGTAATGCACAACTGACTCTTTTATATATACATCCAAGTACAAAAGGTCAGGGGATGATAAGACCCACTTTCCATTGTGTTTTCCATTTCAGTTAATTCAATAAAAACACTCTTCTCAGATATGCTTAAAGGCTGTCTCCTGGATGTTTCGGATCCTATTAAGTTGATTCTCATAACATAACCATTAAGGAGAGAATTCTTTTTTCATTTCATGGTTACCTTACACAGATTTCTTCATTATGAGCAGATGTATAAACCCAAAAGTTTTCTGTCAAATAATGTCACCTGCTAAATTCCCAGTTTGGTCTTCTCTTCTTCAAGCTCATAACATCCACGGGATTAAATTTGTGATAAGAAGATACATCTCACAGTCACTTCTGTATGCAGAAGAATTCTACTGAGGTTTAAATATTTGTGATCATTTCAAGGATTGCCAGGCACTATTTGTCCTATGTCATCTAATATACCCAGCTATTGCAGAGATTAGGTGAGAGTATGTAGCACATTCACAGATACTTGTAAGTAGATAAGTGTTGGGATCAGGGATGGGTGGAGAATAACATCAAGGGTATCTTTGGCTGCTGACATGCCAAATTTTTCCTCTATATTAATCTAGGAAAGACAGAAAAAAGATCCAAAGTATAGGAAAGAGGGTTAGTTCTTAAAAATCAAGTTTGTAGTAAATGATAAAAGTGCATTCATTTTCTATGTCATCAGTGACTTATCAATATGTACCTCGAAAGACCCATTGGATTAGAGGATGAGATGTGAGATTCAATTCAGCTATAAATTTTTTGACTATGGGTCTAATGTACAATGCATCTTAGAAAGTTGAGAAGGACCTTGGAGATTATTGTCTGGTCATAGAAGACATAGCAATTTTCAGGTCCCCTACATTATACAAGAGGTAGATGGGAATCCTTGTGTTCTTGCCTGTAGCCACAAACAGCAGTAGGCTCCACACAGCCCTGCTAGCCAATTCTTTCTTCTTTGATTCAGCTACAGATTTTACAGTTCTGTTGATCTCACTCAGATGCTTGCCCCTCCTGAAATGTTCTTTGTTCTCTCAGCATAATAGCTAGCCTTACCCACTTCCTCTCCTGGAGTCCCCACCACCCCCATCTTCACACTGACACTGTTTGTTTACTAAACGCTTCTTCGCATTCCAGTGTGAACCAGGAAGGTGCACCATTGTGCTCTAGAATATTTTCCATGGAAGTATTTACATATTGTCTTCAGCCCTAACACTAAGGTGTCTGCCACATAATTATATATCCTCATTCTTTTCTTTCTTCACTGAATGCTTTGATAAGAAGAAATGTACATACAAACTGAAGGAGATTGAAAACCAAGTTACTTCAAGGAACAGTGTACAATGCTCACAGTCAGAGTTTATAGTACTGTAAAGAACCAGTATGGATTCTGGACTAAGGATACCTGAATATTAATTTTAGTTTCACAAGCTACCGCAGCAAAAGTATTTAAATTGTCTTTAATTTGGTATCCTTGTCTGTTGATAATTACAATACCTACCTCATATGGTTGTTTGTGGCTTGACATAATCAAAAGAGCTAAAACAATTTGAAAAGTCTCTTCCATATACTGAGTGCTCTGAAAGAATTCTTTCTCAATAGCAGTAATTGTAATTATTGTTGTTATTATATTAACTTTACAGAATGAAGAATATGACATTTATTTTGTGTCTGCCTGATTTTTACTAAACCAAATACCAGTTTTCTGATTCATTATATGCACAGAGAAGGGAATTAAAAGTCATATACCATCTAATAAACAGGAATGATTCTTCTATTTGAAAGGGTTTTAAAAGAGTTCAAAGTTTTCAGAAGAAAAGTATGTAAAATATGTTATAAATCACTGACTTCTCTGCACTGATATTCTTGTTTTTTAAATAATTATCAGGGTCTTCAAAGATAGATTCACTCTTAGTAACTAAGTTTCAAAGTCCCATCCACTGGTCTACTCATGTAGCAGCTGTGCCATTTTACTTGAAATTACTTTTAAAAGAATAAATTAATTCTTTGCACTCAGTTAATGAAAAAGCTTTGGTATATGCATATTAGGTCAATTGACTAGAGCCATCATTACTGGACTAAATAATTAGTCTATTGATTTGGATGTAGTATTAGAAAATAATACTTTGCTATTTGAAATTGCCTGCAACTAATATTCAGATGCATTTCCCTCCTGTTGCTCTATTAATTCTTTCATCCATTCATTTGTTCAGCAAGAAAATTCTGTGTGAGCAGGCATTGTTCTGATTCTAAAAACAAGAGAGCCAATTGGAAGACACGAAGAAGCTAAGCACAATGGTACAAGCCTAGAATCTGGAACTCATTACTTTATATTTCCTGATATTTTGCTTTTTGAAAGTATCAGCACTATTTCCAAAGGTGTTTTCACTTTTTGCAGAAGCAGCAAGATTCTGAGTTTGAGGCTAGTTTGCTATCTGATATGCACATGGTGAGTTCCAGACAATGTTTCAAATACAATAAACTACAGCAATAAAGATGAGCCTCTTGCAGAGCGTGTCTAAGCCCTAGAAAAAGACAGTAAGGAAACAGTAAGAACATAAACAGTAAAAACATAAACACTCCAAGAACATAAATAAGCAAAAAGAAAAACTCATTCTTATTAACTATAATAAAGTAACATAGGAATAAATTTAGTACTCAGAAGTGAAATTTTACAGTGTCAGTTATAAATAACAATGGAAAACATAGAAAGAACCTTGGAAAATAAAAAGATAACCCATGTCCATGGATCAAAAGGACTCATACTTGGACAATGTTCATAACTACCCAAAGTAGTTTACAGATTCTGCTCATTGCTCATCAAAATATCAATTACTTTACTTACAAAAATAAAAAAGTGAACCCTAATACTCTCATGAAATGAATAAAGATTCAAAGGAGTAAAAAAAAAAAAAAAAAAGAAAGAAAAGCTCAAATCTCAATCTCAGATCCAATTATACAGTGACCAAGGCAGCTTTTCCACTTTGAATATGGAAGCCCTTTAGACTGATTTAGGTGATAGGGGCACAGAAGCTGAGGTCTGAAGCATGTATGGCAGCTAATCAGAAGAGGATGACAGAGGACAGGATTCTAGAAAAATAAAACAAAACAGGTGTTTTATTTTATTTTTAAGATAAAAATATAATTGTATCATTTTTCTTTCTTTTTCTTCCCTCCAAACCCTCCCACATATTCCCTTTCTTTTTCAAATTCACAGCTCCTTTTTTTTTACTAATTATTGTTATATGAATATATATATTCCTAAACATAGCCTAATCAGTCTGTATAATGTTATTATCCCTCAGTTGCTCCTAGTCTTAAGATCTCATGGGCCTTCTGTATCCCTACAAAAACAGAATTCTGTAGACAGTTTGTAGGAAGTATACTTTCCCACTGAACTGACAAAAAGTAGGAATATTATACACAATGTAGTATATCAAATAGTCTTCTCTTTTAAAGAAATTTCCATAAATAAGTGAATTTTATAATTGCAATTTAAAGAAAATGAGGTATTTGACCCTTTCAAAAATATTGTAATAATAATAATATATATTTCATTATTATCTTTTAAGAGCATAGTTGTATGTTAAGGATAATTAAAGATAATTATTTCAGGTCTAATAAGGGAAAAATCAAGCAACTGAAAATGATTAACTAGATGTATAGGATATATTGATAGGCTAACACTAAACTTCCATCTCAAGCATCTTAGGAAAATTCTAATTTATTCCTATTGGTCCTGTGTAGTAACAATTTGTAATGTCTTTTACTTTCAATAGTAACTAAATCTGAAAATAAATGTCAGACAATGATTATGAACAACACAGAGGTCTCCATGAACGATGCTGCAGGAGGATCTAATGGTAGAGTAGAATTCAGTAAGGATTGGAACTGAGTTAGTTGTTGTCTTAGTTAGGCTTACTACTGCTGTGATGAAACACCATAACCAAAGGAAGTTGAGAGGAGAGATAAACTGATACTTCCACATTACAGTTAATCCTCAAAAGAAGTCAGAACATCAACTCAAATACAGCACAGTTCATCATCAAAGATGTCAAGACAGGCACTCACATGGGAGGGACCTGACTGCAGGAGCTGATGCAGAGGCCTTAGAGGAATATTGCTTCCTCAGCCTACTTTCTAATAGAATCCAGGACCTCCATCCCAGGGATGGCACCATCCATAGTGAGTTGGGTCCTTCCCACCAACCACTAATTGAGAAAATGTCCTACAGGCTTACATGCAGCACTTTTTATAGATGCATGTTCTCAACTGAGGATTCCTCTGGTGACTCCAGCTAGGGTCAGTTTGATGTAAAAATAGCCACTACAGAGGTGAATGTCAAACACCAGCCCCATAATGCCTTTTGAGTGTTCAACATCTCCATGAAAGTGAAACCTACCTATGTACTTTCTTATTCACTAAGTCAACAAATATTTATTTGCACAAAACATGTTTAAGCATTGGTCACATCAAGTAGGCTTGTTAGAAAAAAACTCCTCATGAAACATATTTCTGTGAAGGATAAAGGGGGCAATTTTTTAAAGTAAACATTTGAAGTCATCTATTTTTGGACTATTATATATACATTGAAGGATGCCTAGAATTGAGATGTGTCAATGAGTAAGTGGAAAGTGGCCAGTTATATACAGGACCTGTGAGACCTGCACTATGGTTCTGATTTGAATACAAACAAAAAACAAACTCAGAAGGAAGGTGGTGAAACATTTCAGACATAGAGAAAAGTGATGGTCAAGGTTTTGGGATGGTGGTAAATTTGGATTGTGGTTGGCAGTAAAGATAAAGAAGACAAGATAGCTCATTGGCCCCTGGAGAGAATTTGTAAGTACAGTGGTAGACTATTTAGACAGTATAGAAGAGGATAGAGAATCATACACAAAAAAGTCTTAAAATTATCAGTCTCTCATGGCAGTCAAGGGGAGAAGAAAGAATTGCAAGACTGATAAGGGCCCAATGATGGCAGTTGATTAGACTGAGTAGTGGCAGAGAAAATGCATATGATTTTGGGAAGTCAAATATATTTTGAACTAAGTTCACAGGGTTTGATAAAAGTCATCTGGGAGTGAGAAAGAGAGCTGTGAGTCGTGAAGAGAAATGATGAATAATTCCTGAAATAGACCTAAAATTCTGTGTGTGGTAATAGACATGCAATCATTGAAATGTAAGCACAGACCCACTTTTAAGTGCCCATTCATACTTTGATCAAAGAGCAAATAACGTTGACAAAGCGAGATGTAGATTAATGGCATGAACTCTTAGAACAAAGCTGCTGTCAGATTCATTGTTTCATCTCCTGTGATGCTTAAATGTGCCATAAACACTGTAGAGGTTCAAGAAAATACTAATGAATTAATGAATGAAAATGATCTTCGATGTTTCTGAAAAATGTCCAAAAGAATAAAGAATAACTTTGGTTATGAGACAACCAGTTTATCTGGTGTCTCATTTATTGTTTATTTGCTCCAGACACATAACTGTCTGGTAATTCTTTTGTGCCACTCAGTATGCTCAGCATAAATGTAAGTTATATAATGACAGAGTATTCCAGCAGAAGGACAAATATATAAAATGTCTGCAGATGGCTAACGACAAATTATAACATGGATTGGAGTAAGGATCTTCTATAAGAAAGAAAATTCCTTCCTTCCTTCTTTCTTTCCTTCCTTCCTTCCTTCTTTCCTTTCTTTTTTCTTTCTGTTTTTCTTCCTTTTCTTTGATGGAGAAGGAGCAGAGATAACTCATTATTTAATCCATGCTGGCCTCAAACTCTAGACCCTTCTACCTCTGTCTCTGATGAAATTATGGAGCAAAGTTCTAAAGGCACCAATTTAGCAATCGTAAGGCAATATAGCGACCCCCTCACACACACAACGCTCTGGTAGCTGAAGGGAGGAGGGGCTGTCCGTGGTGGGATTCAGCTGAGAGGCCACAGGAGCAGCTCCATAAACCCTGACCAGTGGTGACAGTGGAGAGACACAAAAAAGTTGCACCTTGGCTGCTGGGGGTCAGTAGCCAGATCAAAGAAGGAGGCCAATCCAGAAGTGGTGCCTAGTAGCATTTTCTTAGTCTATAGACATAATATGATTTGAATAATTCTATCTGAAAAGCTCTAGTTCAAAAACAGAAACAAAAGAGGGAAAAGAAAAGCAAAAATTCAACAAGCTCTATCTAAGTGTTCAGGATTTGGCAAACAAATTCAGGCATCTAAATAAGATATGGTAGTTTCTAAGAAAACCTGGCCCCTACACCCTTTTTACAATTTTACCATCAACAAAGAGCTTTTGGGTTATTATTATTATTATTATTATTATTGGTATATTTAATTCCAAAACAATGTTTTTCTTCTATCTTATGTATAATACAAGGTCATTATTTTTAAAGTTAGTTAACACATGGCTGCAGGTTTGACTCAGTGCAAAGGCATCTGCTGGTAACTCTGATTTCCTCAATCCCGTCCTGAGAAGGGGAGACACTCCTCCCATTGGTAGCTTCTGACTTGAACAGGAAAACCATGGCAGGCACAACTGCCTACACACACACACACACACACACACACACACACACACACACACACTGCATAAAAATAAAGTTAGAAAATGATTCTAATTTCTTAATAATAGGACCATTTTGACAAATGAAGTATGCATATCTTCCTGGAATATAAATCTAGTATTAAGAAATTAGGATCATCCAAATGATTAATACACATAAATTCTTTTTCTTGCTCACATGTGAGGGATAGGATAGAAAGAACAAAACATCATATCCTTTGACTGGGAATTAAATGAAATCACAGTATGCTAAGTTGCACATATTTTTCATTAGCACTTAGCTACCGTGTCAGTACTAACATCAATTTATCTCATGCATTTCCCCCCCTTTGCAGATAAAACTTTCAAATGCTTACATTTCACTGCCTGTTGGTTGATTGGATAATTTGAACATCAAAGGAAACTTTCATTTAATTTAAGCCATAAAGTTGTCTTTTGCTTTATTAACTCTCGATCAATAAACAAGCAATTTGGAAATGTAATCAGGAAATGCTTCCGATTGGCCGACAATGTATCAAAGCCAGGCTTCAAGGCAACAGCAGGCTGTAACAAGCAGTTTATTACCAGTAGCTGTTACTGACATTAGTCAAAACCAAGAAAGATAAAATGGAATAAGAAATGTAATGCTGGCGGAGCCTTGGGCGCTGTGTTCTCTTCTTCCTTTTGAAAACTGCAAGCCTGTCTTTGATATGATAACAAATATAAACTGTTTAAAAACACCAAATGCAGAAAAACTGAGCCTTGCCTGTCATGGAGTTAATCCATTCCAGAGTGACACACAAATAGGGTAACATCCAGCAGATATATGTTATGGAAATATTTTGAATTGGATTTACATGTAGTGAGCAAATTGGAACTTTTGATTTTTACCAGATATTGTAATATGCATGTTCTCATATTAACAGAATGTAATCCTATTTGAAGATAATGAGTTTTCAACAGGCTTTGCAATTGGAAGCTATGTTGAATTTTTTTTTTTTTTTTTATTAACTAGAGAGAGGGCAAGAGAATTGGATCCTAAATTTGCAAGGTAGTCTTACTCTATCCATCAGAGACACATGTTATTTTGCCTTTGGGTATTGCTGACCAAGAGATTTCTGGGATTGATGGGTTTTAGGCTTTCCCCCACCTTTATCTCTTGACTGTCCATTGCCATGGGCAATAGCAATGTACAAAGCACTTGACAGGGATATTTCTTTGCACACATCATTCCTCTCAGTCATTCTAAATAGTCTATGCATATCTTCCATACAATTAAAAAGGAGCAAGTGGGAGTAGAATTCTTTATCTTAGTTGGTCTGAAAATTCTCTCAGATATGGCGTTTGGGTTTTCAGAATGAGTTTTCATTGCTCTCAGAAAACTATAACCCACATTGATAGCAAAATCAAATAACACAAAGGAGAGAATTTTAAAAAGAGATTCTATTTTTTTATTGTTACTATTACTCACAAAGGCAGCTTGGCCTTGGCACATTCACTGCCTTTTCACCATCATTCCAAAAGTTTTTCTCATAGAGTCCGAGATCTCTATATCATAAAATAAATAGGCAATATATTGTTTCATAGAGCTTTGCTGTATGGGTCCCTGCAAAGTTAGTCTATGAGACTTTGCTGCTAGATTCTACCATGATGTTTACATATCACAATCTGTATTATTTTTCTCCAGGGGCCAGGCTTATCAGTTAGAAGCATACTTTTTTAAAAAATTATACTACAAGTATCTTCTCTGCTTGCCCTCCACATATAAGTGTAGACACAGAAGCTTTCTAGAACCCCTTTAGCAAGATCTTGTCTAATGATGCATGGCACTTAATTTGGTATATGGCATTTCCATCTTGATTTCATTTATGGCACAACAGATGTGATACACATCTGGAAACATCCCTTCTGTACTTTTCTAGGTTCTGAATGTGTGGTGCAATTAAATTCTATGCCAGGGCAGACTCATTGATGTTCTTATTGTGAGAGACTCCTCTAGTGATGAAAGCAAAACTTTTGTGTTGATCTGGTGACTTAATTTTACTGACATCTGTTTGTAAATAGATAGAGACATGGTAAGATGTACCACTCATGTGACATATTACAAGTTTTAGAAAAATTAGCTTCTTTCATGGTTGCAATTCAAAGGTCTCATACAGCCCTGCCACACCATTTCCAAGAATCATCATCAAAAGTAAGTTTATGATTATTGTTATAAGGGACTTTAAAATGCACATTTCAAAAAAGTAAACATGATGTATTTTATTCTCAAGCCACATATATCTTAAGCTGTAAGGTAACATTCCAATGACAGTTGAAATTTTCTTTAAAAAAAAATCAGTTTATTACTCGAAGAGAAAGAAATGTTATCAGTGTTCTTATGTCTCTCTCAAACTCAAGATGTTTGCTCTTTCAGAAGCACCAATAATAAAACTATCTCAGACTTTACAGTGAGAGACTAACCAAGCAGTTCAGACTCTAGACAAGCCATTTCCTGAGAAGTAAGCATTAACATCCCAAGTGTTAAACATGAAGAAATACACAGGGCTGCTATATGCCTAGCCCTCTCCTGTTTTCTCTATCCATTGTGCATATAACTTAATACCAACCCTATTAGCGGGAATATGTGAAAAACAAAAAGACTTTAAAATAGATTTGTTATTTATCTACTTGAACTGAAAGAACAAAGAAACAAGTCAGCATTTTAATATTGGAGAGTAGGGTTATTTTTAAGATTAATCTCCCCCCCCAAATCTATGTGAGGTTATTAATATAGTCTTAAGCTTAATGTCTCTAACAGAAAGTATAGAGACATCAATGTTGAAATAAATCTTTAAAGAGGACTCATTAGATAAGATGAAAAGAACACTTCCAGTTTTTGAAAGACCAACAACTGGTTGTGTGATGCTGAGAGAAAATAGAGGCATGCATGGTATCATCTATTAGTTCTAAAAGATTCCATGTCTTGTCAGTGTTTTCACTGTGCTTAATAGACAGTGAAGTCATTTTTATGAGAGTGGTTTACCCAGGATAAGTAGAAATGCTGAGGCAATGGCTATGAAGTTTACTTTGTAATGATATTACCTACATACACAAAAAACTGAAAAATATTGCCAAGAATGTTAGAAGCACCTTACAGAATGTCATTTTGCTTCTTAGAAATGAAAAAAATATGATGGCCCCATAAGATGTCCCTAGCTAGGACTCCAAGCAATAGAAGAAAGGGTTCCTAAACAAGACTTTCCCTATAATCAGTGAATGACCACCTAAGTGTCATAACAGAACCTTCATCCAGCAATGAATAAAGGCAAAAGCAAAGATCCATAACTAAGCACCAGGTCAAGTTCCTGGTCCAGCTGAAGAGAGAGAGGAGAGTATATATGAGAAAAGGGATTGGGATCATGAGGAAGAGACCCACAGAGACAGCTGACTGGAGCTACTGGGGACTCACTGAACCAGAAACAATTGCTGAAGAACTTGTAGGGAAATGACCTAACCCCTCCAAAGGTAGATGACTGTCAAGTGGTGCGGGCAGTATGTGGAACCTTGTGGAGTAGGATCAGACTATGTTCCTGTGCATGAACTGGCACCTTGAAGCCATTTTTCCACAGAGGAACACCTAACCCAGCCCTAATATTGAGATGAGAGAATCAGACCTACCTCAAATGGATACACCAGGCTGAAGTGACCCACCTTGGGACTCCTTGCTCTCTTTGGGCAATTGGGAAATGGAAGGAGGGATGGGGGTGCTGAGGGAGGACTGAGAGGGAGTGGGAGGAGTGAACAGAGGGTGAGCAGTGGAATATATAAAAAAAACCTTTCCAAATAAATTTTTAAAATCAAAAAAGGAAAAAATATGATGACACAGTAAGTTAATTTTAGGGTTCAGGAGCTGTGGGATTATGTTCTGGTTCATTGTAAATATTTGTCTTTCCTACTGGTTTAACAAAATGCTGATTGGCCAGAAGGCAAACAGAAAATGTGGGCAGGGTTACCAGACTAAAAAAACTCTGGGAAGAGGAAGAGCAGAGCAGAGATGCCAGCAGACACAAGAAAAGAAGACCGGAATGCTGCTCTGAGAAAAGGTACCAAGCCACAGAGCTAAACAAGATAAGAGTAATGAATGGGTTGAGTTAAGATGCAATAGCTAGCTAGTAATATGCCTGAGCCATAGGCCAAGCAGCATAAAATAAATATAAGCCTTTCTGTGACTATGTGGGACCAAGCAGCTAAGGGCACTCTATTGGGGACTCTAGATCTTGGGCTAGTCTGGGACAGGAACTTTTTACTACAAACAGGACTTTGGAAGGCAGCTCATTTGGAGCATCACCCCAATGCCAGTATCCCCCATTCCTTAAATTGATACCTAAAAGAACTGGAGCACAACTGGGCTGCATCTTCTAATTGACATGTGACATCAGACTTCTACAAGACACATCATAGATATGTGCATTAGCTTATAGTACAACACACAGTGAGAGACAGAAAGAGTCTGAATACTCAAAAATTTAAAACCATGGAAGACTTGGTTCAGTTAAGTAGCCCCTCTTCCCCCACCATGTACTTTTCTTTTTTTTTCTCCAGACAAGGTTTCTCTGTGCAGCCCTAGCTGACTGGGAACTGGCTCCATAAACCTGTCTAGCCTCAAACTCAAAGATCTGCCTGCATTTGCCTCCAAAGTGCTAGGATTAAAGGAACATGCCAGCACTGGCAGATCACAACTAACCTCAGAGTAGAAGCAAACTTGAAAGATGGCACCTTTGCCTCTAATACAGATACAGAGAAGAGAGATTAGAGAGAAGAAATACAAATTTACTTTTGGAAATAGCATATTTTAAAATCTAGGTAATTCAGATTAAGTAAAGAGTAGTGCTATTTACAACATGAACAGTGATTAGGACAAATTGTAGGTAAAAATATAAAGGAGAGGCTCATCAGCATGGCAGTGTCAAATGAACAGCTGAGAGATGAGACAGAGAAAGAAGAGAATTCAGAAATGTGAGGTTCCTTGTGTAGAGGTCAGGTCGGTAGGTAAGAAAAGTATGATGGGCAGTGGGAAGATGTCACCAGTGGGCAAGCAGAAGTCCCAGGGAGAGTGGGAGGATGTCACCAGTTGGCAAGCAAGAGTCCCAAGGACAGTGGGAAGATGTCACCAGTGGGCAAACAGGAGTCCCAGGGACAGTGGCAAGATGCCACCAGTGGGCAAGCAGGAGTCCCAGGGACAGTGGGAAGATGTCACTACTGGGCAAGCAGAAGTCCTAGGGACAGTGGGAAGATGTCACCACTGGGCAAGCAGAAGTCCTAGGGACAGTGGGAAGATGTCACCACTGGGCAAGCAGGAGTCCCAGGGACAGTGGGAAGATGTCACTACTGGGCAAGCAGAAGTCCTAGGGACAGTGGGAAGATGTCACCACTGGGCAAGCAGGAGTCCCAGGGACAGTGGG